>NQII01000018.1:684184-744537 GCA_002778355.1 Clitarchus hookeri
AATGATCCCTTGTATACAGTACCAACCATAAAATCCTTCACCTGCAACACAGAACAGGTCGATGCGGCGTCATCATATGCGTTGGAGGTACTCAGATGTGTTAATGACATATAGCCCTGGTGCTCAACGAGCTCCGCCTCGATGCTGAGTTCGTTCCGCTAAATTCCGCGGCGAGACAACATAAAGAGCAAGTAGGTCTTGGCAGCGCAGGGACGCCGACTGCGTGTTCGCGGCTGTAGCCGAGACTGGCGCGACCGCATGCAGGGTTCTAGTATTCCGGTGTCTCAGGTAAACACGTGGTCTGGCAGGTTTGCTTGGTGTCCGGTGGCGCGGCCGTAATACTAATCTGGCTCCGATTACATCGCCAGGCTGTTCTGTCACCGGGGAGGTTTCACTTTGCTCCCCCCGAGTCCTGTCCGAGGAGAAACTGCTTTGTCCGAATCACCGCGATATATTAGAACTGTGTTATTAAGAAACGTTAAATAAACTATTACCTGAGAGGATGAGCTACGAAGAAGGCGTTGTTGAACGAAACAAAGCTTGTTTAACGCAATGAAATTAATTGTTTGTATAGGAAAAATACATTAAATTTTTTTTTTGCTGTTTTTCTTTTATTGCCTGAAAACTCCAAAATTTGGTTTGTGCAAATAAATATTTGTATTGATCTACGTACATCACACAGTTTCGGTTATCATAAACGTGAAGAAAGTAATACGGAGTTTCGACCCCGCATCATTTGCGCCCAAACCCTACGTCCCAGCGACATCAGCGAACGTGACTTCTGTACAAATGTGAATGTTTTTGAAATACATAACCACAAATACAGGACCAATTCCATGAATAAATATTTATATAATTGCAGCTTTACTTTTCAGTTTCCTGTCGAACTTATTTTATTACAAGGGTTTTTGTACGATTACTTAGCATCAGTAATAAATGCAGTATCAAACACTGTCACGGTCGGAATTGACACAAAGATTGCAAACAAACTCTGGAGCTGTATTTATGAACGAAGGCAATCAAATGAGAGGTCGAGCAAATATATGGTTGCTACAACTAAATATTTTTTTGACAGTCTAAATTTTTTGGCACAATACATATGTTTTGTTTGTTAAAACGTGCATTTTGTTAGATTAACAAAAACAGATGTGTGGTTTTCCAACTTTTGTTTGCCCAGAAAAATATTCTGTTGGGGCAACTTAAAATATGTTTGGCCATATACAAACAAGTATTTTCTTGGCTGGAAGAAATCTGTCTATCAGTGTGATTTATCGCTGGAAAAGTAGAATTCTTTCTAGGATTCGACGTGCTGTACACTGTTGAAAATTACCANTATCAGTGTGATTTATCGCTGGAAAAGTAGAATTCTTTCTAGGATTCGACGTGCTGTACACTGTTGAAAATTACCATATACGCATGGAACGCTTATCGGAAATACGCCGTTAACATGCGGGAACGCGCTCTGTAATGGCATACAACGGAACTGATCCTTATACTCATGGAACACTTGACGATTTATGCGGCAATTGTACGCCCTTGCGCGAGTCATTACCGTATCAACGGAACTGATCCATATACTCATGGAAAACTTAACGGAAATACGCCGTTAACATGCGGGAACGCGCTCTGTAATGGCATACAATGGAACTGAGCTCAGTACGTGTGAAGTACGGACCATATCCGTATTCCCAACAACTACGGGTTTCGGAAGCGAACAATGCCGATGTTACACGAAACGTTCTGCACTACTGTACCCAGAAAATTGTAGTTCCAGCGACAATAAAGATTTTCACGCCAGAAGATCCTATTCTTCCAAACATTAGTTTGCACGAGGTACATATACAACTGCTTGGAACACTAAGACAATACTGGAAGTTGAAAATTTTCGTGCGTCACTTCTATTGAAATCACATATCAAGAGAAACCTGAAAAATTCGCGAGTTCAATGACCTGCAGGCTAATCTCTACATTCTTACGTACGAATATGCAGATATCAACTGCACATTGGTTGTATGCTGTTACAGTGGAAGGCGACAAGTGGACACCGTTCTCCAGGAGGTGTCAAACACCGCGTGGACCAATGGCGAAAGTTATATTAATAAGCTATTTTGAATTTTGTCTTGTCCCAAAATGAATCCGCGAATTCTTCAGGTCTCTACATATCAATAATCCTTTTTATTGGCAAGCTGTTACAGCTTAGTAATGAAAGTTGCAGACTAATTATTTTCACTGGTGTACAAATCGCACCAAAACAGAGGATTTGAAATTTATTCGTTTATACACTGGTGGTGGAGAGATCTGGGTAGCTCTTAACATCGAGATCTTAAGAGCCCATGTTAATGAAGTGAGGGGGAAACGGGAGAACCCCGAGAAAACCCGCCGACCAGTGGCATCGTGCGGCACGATTCCCTCATGCGTATATTCGGGAGCGACTCCACCGTGAGTCGAACCCGGTTCGCCTAGTTGGGAGGCGAGAAGTCTGACCACTACACCACTGTGGCCTCTTTTGACAGTGGTAAACACTCGCATAGAAAAAATTATCCCTACACCCAATAATCTCCCTCTATAAGCCAGAAACACACACAATTCTGTAGTAAATTCACAGAGATGTTCAGAGAAATCACGGAGAATTTCATAAAATTTACGGAAAGTCCGTTACTTAAAAGATAACGAAGGGTTCGTAATTTTAACAAAGATTTCTGGATAATATTTTATTTTGTAATTTTCCGTGCTATATCGGAGATATCTTTTAACAGTGTACGCGATTCCGGCAATTTTTCTTTCCTTATGATGTGCTGTTGTGCAAGTATGGGGATACTATCCCCTTTCTTCGGGACAATGATGATACTTGTACTCTAAAACAGAACGATTGTGAATGACCTGCAATTGGTCATAATAACTCAACATCCAATCTTAAAAGAATAAACCGGCTATAGTGTTATCGAAAATACCTTGACTCAAAATAATTTCGTGCTTTACTCCAGTAACTCCGACGACGTAAAAAATTTCATATTAGCCTAACAATCGCATGCAGGTACTACAAAGAGTCACTGTGGGAAGAAATAAAAAACTGTAATTTGGTGGATGATTAGAGAGCAAGAAATAATCGTGAATTCATTCTGCAACAAGCCAGAATATACAATTATTTGTGTACTCGAGCTGACACATTAGTTTTTCATAATTTGTTGCTCCAATTTAACCCCAAGCCTCAAAGCGTGTGATAAGGCCATAGTCTTCCTCGCAGGTTGGTTATTGGCTGTAAAACGTCCAGGGCGTATCTAACAAATTCTGGTTCAACAGAGGCAGAAACTCAAATGTACACAGGCCGAAGTTCAACTTGCTCTCAGGTTAACCCGCGAAAATTTTCTTTTCTCTAGTGACGACATTTACCAATGTCTGTTGTTTAGTATCCGTCCATGGAAATCTCAGGGGAAATTTCGTCCGATCGTGAAGGTAAAAATAATGCGTACGCGTTTAGAGAGTAACTTGCGAAAGTCGCGCATCTCATCCATGCAAACATTTTACACCTGGCGATTTCGCGAGTTCAAGCTGTAGTATATTGGACTTCAAACTGTTAAATATTGATGTTAATTGTTTCAACGTATACACACTGGGCGGTTCTTAGCCAGTGATAAACAGGAAGAAACAGCGATATTGCTGGAGACACTGGAAAATGGCGAATATTTTTGATCATACATATTTGCGATAACACTATTAGATGATTAATTCTTTTATTTTATGATAATCATTAGGTCCACCTGTTTTCCACGAAAATATTATAGGGAAAGTTGTAAGTTTGGAACTACTTTCATGATCGGATCATTCAAATTGTTAGGCGTCTTATCTGTCTGCCAACGAATCACGGATGGTCAGTATTGGAGAAACTTAATTCTGATTGGTTCACTCATGTAACAGACTCTCTCAACACAAAGACAAGCGGCCAATAGTCAAATGAAGACTGTGAGTGTGCATATAGCTCATTGATATAACTAAATACAAATACAAATACACGTGGGCAGGCACACAAGACGCGTAGCAGTTGAAATAACCACTCGCGCAAGTGGATTGGAGTTAAAGTGTTTTGAAATACAACTTGACAATAAAATCGTTCGCGAAAATCGGGTGTTCCTACCTTAACAGCCTGTCCACGGCAAACTGAGCATATCTCGAAGCTCTGCTTAACATCTACTTGTTCGCACATTCTGTATTCCTCCGCAGGGTTTACGTACATTTAACACAGCCATGTGCCTGGTGACTTTGTGCATGAGTTGATCAAGTGAAACTGTGAAATTGTTTGAAAAGTAATTACGTTAGATATTTTCTGATTCGTGCTAGTGCGTTCATTAAGAAAATATAGAAAGCACAAAAATATAATTTTCATTCAAATACGTTTACCTGCCACTTTTAAATCAAAGTTAAAACAAGGGAGTACTTTCTCTCTGTCGTTACAAACATTTTCTGCGCGCGTGCTAGGGAATGTGCCCGTTAAAATATACGCATGTACGAGCAGTGGCATTTTTCAGAGGTTTATTTCGAAAGTGCTCACTTAACGGGGATTAATAATTTTCTTTTGATTTCGGGAGACACGTTTTTGTGAAAAGACTGTAATTGTATTTGGTGTGGCTGATAAGAACTACGCTACTAAAATTTTGTGTATCTGGGTCAGGCACCTGAGACGAGCAGCAGTAAATACCATCTAATAGCGAACGTGGATATGAAATAGAGTGAAAATAGGATGTCCCTAGTAATAGTATGCTTTCAGCAATATAGTGGCTTCATTTGTGAGACCGGATGGAACAGGACGATAAGTCTGTCTGTGGTGGCAGGAGACTTTTGCTCGAGAGTGTGGAAAGGACTGCGTCGTCAAACTTTGTGCCATCTCACAACGAGTTATTGAGAGGTCGCGGAGGCTGAGCGGTTAGCCTGCTCGCCTCCCACCGAGGCGAGCCGGGCTGAATCCCCGACCGGGTCACTCCGGATTTTCTCATGTGGTAATCGTGCTGGACGATGCCGCTGGCCAGCGCGTTTCCTCGGGAATATCCCTTTTCCCCGGCCCTTTTATTCCGGCGCTGCTCCGTACCTACGGACACCCGAATTTCGCCAAACGATATTCCCGCACATGTTGGATTTAAATACTATACGTGCGTACCAGCAGATTTCTTTTGCTTATTGACAGCGTGACTTTGTGTTAAGACATTTCCTACTTGATTGGTCAATAAGAATGAGATAGTTTCAANTTTTGCTTATTGACAGCGTGACTTTGTGTTAAGACATTTCCTACTTGATTGGTCAATAAGAATGAGATAGTTTCAATACTGCAAGTCTGTGATTCGCGCGCAGACATTTAAGACGCGTCACACGGAAACCATCCAATCACGAAAGTGGATATGAGCTAAATTGTTATGAAATACAACTGGTCGTGAAATCTTTTCGCGAAAACCAGGTGTCCTTACGCACACCCACCTCAATCAACCTCACGGGCTCTGAAGACCTCGCTGTTAAGAGCTGCCCAAATCTCTTCATCACTCACTCTAGTTATTCATTGCTGNCCTCACGGGCTCTGAAGACCTCGCTGTTAAGAGCTGCCCAAATCTCTTCATCACTCACTCTAGTTATTCATTGCTGTGGCCGTGATTAGCCACAAGCGTATCTATCCGGGCGAATCAGTTTTTGGTTGCCTCAACAAAGAACTGAGTGTGGAATAGGAGTCGCCCATTTATGATTGTGAACCGGAGTGACACATTTTATTAATGCGTCGAAGTGTGAAATATTTCTACCACTAGTTCAATGAGCCTTACAATCAGCTTTACCCTTTTATTCCAGCATTAACTTATAATTTTTGGTGACGCCAATAGGTAATGTTTTTATGCGTGCCGTACTTAAGCTGGAAAAGAACTTGCGACGATGCCACAACCAATAAAATGTAGGCTTCGTTTTCGGTGATCAGTGATATGAACCTGGCATAACATAGAGCAGTAGAACGGTCTACGATTCAGTCGCCCCCGGGGGATATAACTGGACACTGAGTCTCGCTACGTACAGTACCGGTCAAATGTAACATTTATGTGCAACACGTAGGTAATTGTCCGCAATGGTCATGGAAGTGTTAACCCCTTCTGTCCCAGTGTCACCGGTCGATGACATGTTGCTCATGAAGGAGTCTTTATGTTGGGTAGTGTATACAGGAAGAGATTGGTGCCCGGTGTTTCGTGTATCTCCCGCGAGAAAGATATAATTTGCGGAAGTTTCGGCACGCATCGCGTTGTTGCCTTGCTGAGAAGAGCGTGTTCTACACTCTAAGAAATTATTGGGAAATTTGCCATACCAGTGTATACGCTTAGTGAGAAAATTGGAATGGTGATTTTCCCCCTATTCAACGTAGCGTTCCTACATTTGACCAGGAAACAGTAAAATGCGTAGAGAAGTTCCCAAGTTTGTATAGTGGTGACGCTTTACATTCCTTGATCTGCAGATTGATGTGTGGTATTATTTCCATACAGAGTATAGGTGAGAAACTTCCATTAGAGTTAAGGAAGTTTACCAGAAATTTTTTTAAGTGTACACAAGTACAGCGCGCGGAAATGAACTCGGGACCTAGCAAGCTACAGGCCAGTTCTAGAGACTCGTGCAGTGAATGAACGACTCTGCACGCTCACGTGCATGGGATCCCTTAGCTATTTTGCTTCCGTAGGATAATCCATTCTGTGCCGACACTTAAGATATTACGTGAACTGGAGCTCTCCAGCCATGAAGACGTTCGCCTCTTTGCGCTGGGCAGGCACCTCTGACCTCGCTACGGTTTGTTTGCACGCGGAATCGATATCGCAACGACTCAGGTGGACTCTGCGAGCGTCCAGCTCAAGCGACCCGCGGTCGGTCGGGGCGGGGGAGTGCGATACGAATCGATAATCTCGGGCCGAGATGTTTGACGTAGGTTCCGCGTACGACGTCACGTTGAGCGGTTAAGTAAAGAGACGGCTGTCGCAAGACACACACGTGACGTAGCTTCGCTAACTGTACCTTGGCGACTCGTAGTTTACGTAACAGCCAATAAGTAGGGGCAGTGACATTTCGCGAAAAGATTTTCTAGACAAGATAGAGCCCAAAGCACGGTAGGGTCGTCCAGCTTCTTTGATTGGCTAAATAATTTTCTGGCCCGTGTTGACCGTTTTCGCACGAATCACGAAGGTTCAGTGTCGGAGTTACTTAGTCCTGAATGGCTTGGTCAAAGACGGACACGGCACCAGCAGCCAATTGAGTTATAACAACAGCTGAGGTGTGTATATAGGTTTGGAGTCTATTGTGTGCTCCGATTTTTACGCGAAAAGTCAGTGGTCCTACCAATAAGCTGTCGTTCTGCAGCTGACGTCATAAATGCATTCAATTTCCCCTGACTCCACAGATGTTAGGGCAAGTACGGGTATTATCGTGCTGATAAATTTAACCTAATTTAATTTTAGCCCATATAAGCCATTATAAATGTGTACGTAAAGAAACCGAGATTATTTTTGGCCGTGCTGTAATCTGCGAGTCTCAATGCCTAATTATAATCCGTATGGAGAACTGGTTCTTAAGTCGTGCTACCGGTCTAAGTCACGAATGTTTCATGTTGCTGTAGCGAACTCGAAGCCTACAGCTCACTAGTAACAACAGAACAAGTGTGGTTTCGTGTAATGTACAGCACACATCATGAAGTTTCTTGTTTGGAACACCCGAAAGAGTACATTCAAGTGGTTCTGTAGAAACAAAACAATAAACTTAAGTCGCAAATAACTTGTTGAATCGCCGTGTCCACAATCATGAGCACGTTGCAGGCGAATAATATTTATGCACAGTGCCGTACACAGCAAGGCATCAGTGCACGGACTTCCTTGCAGTTAATGTGATGTTTGAAATTTGCCACACCTCTTTGACATGGATTTTTAATGCCGTTATTGTCGAGCACGCAAAAACGTTGTTCGCTTGTTTCAAGACAAGCGCTCAACACAAGTGCAGTGTATACCAAACAATTACACAATTTCAACACTTGAACACAGAAATTTTTGTGTGACCGAACGGGTTAAGATTTCGTCAAAATATTGTAAATAATTGTAATTTATTTATTATAGTCACTTAAGTAATCAATTTCTATAGTGGAATATGGACACATTATTTCATGACAAGGTTGCTAAAACAGCGAGATTACGTAGAAAATGTCGCGATGAAAAGAAATAGAGAGCAAAGTTTACAGTGTTTCTTCAATTTTACTCAAATAATCACCATTACGAACGTACTACTCTTCAACAGATAAGATAATCATTAAGGCCACCTGTTTTTCGTGAAAATATTATAGCGAAAGTGGTGTTCCAAAACACTTTTAAGTTCGGCACTACTTTCATGATTGGATCATTTGAATTGTTAGGCGCCTTATCTGTCCGCCAACGAATCACGGGCAGTCAGTACTGGAGAAACTCTATCCTGATTGGCTCACTCGTGTAACAGACGCTCTTCGTTCAAAGACGAGCGGCCAATAGCCAACGGAAGGCTGCAAGTGTGCACATAGGCTTTTAAATTCTAGCCTACGCGTAAATATGTTCGCGAAAAATAGGTGAATTTCCTCAGATCCACTTTCACTGTTAGATGGTTCTAGCTCCTACGCGTTTCGCATGCCCGTCCGCAAGACACCGTCAATCAAATAACAAAATTTAATCCCACAAAATCTGGGCCGATGTCTAGCGACCCGAAATAGCTGTATTATTTTTTGGGGACGCATTAAAATTTAAACACGAAAATAATTCCATAGAAGCTAGATTTCAGTATCCTATTTGCACGCCTGCATTTTTTCTTCCGTTATTGGCCGCGTGCCTTGGTCGGGAACACTGTGGTAATTTTTGACAGGCCCTTAGAGAATTATGTTGCTCTGGTACTGAAAAGTGTTTTTTTTTTCGTGGGCAGGCACATAATACGCGTAGCATTTGAAACCAACAAATCGCGCGAGTAGATCGGGGTAAAGGTGCTCTGAAATAAAACTTGATAAGAAATCTTTTCGCAAAAACCGGGTGCCCCTGACGTGTGTCGTTTAACCAAACTTAACTTTAGACGCTTCGCGTAACTCTGCGCCAATGAATGAGCACGTTAAAATTGTGTGCCGCAATCACGCGCAGTTCAGTCAGAAAGGGAGTGGCTTCATGTCTGGGCAGCAGCCAATGGAGAAACGACGTCGGTTGTTGTATATAGAGTTCAGTGAAGTTTAGCCTGATGCCAAATAATAACGCGAGAATTTTGCATTTCCCTACCAATATCCATAGAAAAACTGCACGTGTATACGGAGGATATTGAAGTCCAACCTGAGCGGAACTCTTTATGCGAAAATTATATGTTCCTGATTATAACCTTTTGGATGTCTTCGGCAGTGTGCGTGGCATGGAATCACATAAACACAACACTGTACCCAAGCATATTGTTAGAGATGATGGATTATAGCTGGGAAAGTTGACTTTTTGCTAGGATTCCACGTACTGTATACATTTCAGACAGTTTTGTTTTGTTACTGGCCGTCATGAGCGTATGAAACTATTGTCCCATTTAACTGGGCCAATGAGGATTCTGATACTCTAAAGCAAAACGTTTGTGATTGGCCTGCAAAGAACTTGTCGGAGTCAAAACCTAAGTCACCAATTCTTAAAATGATAAACCAGCTATAGTGTTATCGAAGATACGTTGGCTTAAAAATTTTTTTCGCGACTTTACATCATTCCTACATATTGTGTACTGATTTTGACATCTATAGAGAACTTTACATTCTTCACAATAATTTTAGTTTATCTGTTAGGGTGCAGCTGCCAGTTCAATAGTTTCTGCCCACCAAGACTAACCAGGTTCAATCCCCGGCCGGGTCACTCCCGGATTTTCATAAGTGGGAATCGTGCCGGATGATGCCACTGGTCGAAGGGTTTTCTCGGGGATCTCCCGTTTACGAACTAAGGGTGCCTCTGAAAAAACACCCCTTGTATGACCTGTTTGGTTGTTTCATAAATATGCAAAATATCATTAGTGTTTTATTGTTGTGTTAGCATTAAAGTACCTTATTTTTACTTAAAATAAAATTTTATTAATGATGTGTAATACTTCATTTATGAACAATATGAATAAAAGCAGTGAGAATATACATATATTGGTAATGCCTAGTAAGAAGTAGTTTTTATGAAAAATATTTTAACACCGGTGAACGAAGGCGGTGCGTTGTTCCTCTGATGTAATTTTGTAGACTCGATTAAGCTTTGTTTGCTCGAGCCGGAGGAATATCCTGGAAGTAGAACTTCAGCAGGTTTGCTGCTTTTTGATTTACAGGGACGCTGGGTATAAATGGTATGTTTTATAGGGAGGTAGACTCTATTGTCTTACGTGCTCATATACAGCTTACTTTTGGTTAAAAAAAACTGCTTTTCTTTGAGAGATGACGTATTCTTACTTATACTGGCCAATCAGTAAGAGGCTCGTTTATTTCCAGAATTTATTTCGGAGGTATGTTAGACTTCGGGCGGAGAAGTTGCGCAAGAAGTGAATTTAAGTTTCCCGCCTGCTCGGCACTTGAACTGCGTTGCAGGGTGCTTAAAATAGTTTATCTGCGAAGTTATCAAACGGGCGTCCATTCTACTGATCTACGAAACGTAAACGCCCTTAAGACAAAAGCTGTTGAGTGCTCTGAATATGTTACGCGCATAAGAAACACCATTTCAGAGCTCTCCAAAACTGATAAAAAAGCTTTTTCCAAGCGCTGTATCTCAAACTGTGCATACGTGTCAGATACATATAAAATTACTCAAGGGCCTTGCATTAGCCCTTTCTACAGACTTTCCACCGATAAAAAAAATTTAGTCACAGCTGAAAGTCCCATAGGTACAGGCAGTGGGACTAGAACACTGCACGCCAGCTGAGAGCCTAGCGCTTAACGGCGATGGGGCACTTGATACGCGTGTCAGTGTCGCCCTTATCGCTCTTGCGCTTCTCGGCCTCAAACGCGGGAAAAAGATCCAGGGTAGGCGGGAGCCTTAATTAGTAAAATTCTACTGATAATTTTAGCTGCTGGTGTTCACCGATAAAAATAGTTATTTCTTCATATTCCCGGTGAACTTTTCTGGCCTGGTAGTAAAGCCTCAGTGGTACCAGTAGGTTACCTTACTGATTAAAATCACAGATTCAAATTTATAGCCAACAGATTTCGGTTGGCTCACATGGGGACTGTTGAGGAATGGCGTCGACGTCATGTTGAAAACAAAAGCAGATGACCACACGAACAGAACAGTGCGTCCCAGAGCTGGGATGGACACAGAAATATCCCAGCTGTCAGCCAAGCCAGGAAACACACCTACACAAACACGTGGACGGGAGCCAGAAAGACGTCAGAATGAGCGGACTTCGGTCGTAAACGAAGTAAAAAAACTAACACGTGAAACACACGCCGCGTGAACAAAAAAAAAACTCTGAGACATAGAAAACTTCAATTATCAACTGAGACAACCATAATATCATAAGCAACAGTTAGGCAAAT
Source organism: Clitarchus hookeri (assembly GCA_002778355.1). Classification (NCBI taxonomy): domain Eukaryota; kingdom Metazoa; phylum Arthropoda; class Insecta; order Phasmatodea; family Phasmatidae; genus Clitarchus; species Clitarchus hookeri. Next base: position 695,715 of record NQII01000018.1, read on the forward strand.
GCTTGCATTGAGAGGCGATAATGTATTATATTATGTTCTATAAATGACGATTAAACACTTTCACACCAACGCAAATTTAAAGTTTCGGATTTCGTAAATAAGGCAATTTTTAATGCCTGCTGTACACAGTACATGTTTCATTATAACATCCAATGAAATTTATAGACTGTGTGTTCGTCTAAAGTAATTAAAAATATTTGTAACTTAGGGTAGTTACACGATTTAATGCGACCCGCAGTTTACAGTACTAGCCAAAAATCACTATGCATTATGCACACAATTTTGTAGATTGGTTCTGAACGTGTTAAACTAGGTGAGGTGAGGTGGGTGAGAGATTTGCGCAGCTATTAACCACGAAGACTTGTTGAGAGCCGATGAGGGTGAAATGCGGGAATGGAGCAGCGCCTGAATGCAAGGGTTAGGGAAACAGGAGATCCCCGAGAAAACCCGCTAACCAGCGGCATATTCCAGCACGATTCCCACTAACGAAAAATCCGGGAGTGCCGGTCGGGGATCGAACCCAGTTCACATAGGCGGGAGGCGAGCAGTCCTACTGCTCAGCCACCGCGGCCCCGGTTAAACTAGGAATGTCAAGACTAGGGATTTTAGAACTGCCAGAATTGCTTTGAGGATAAAAGAGGCGGCAAAAATATTATCTAAATCTCAGATTATTAGAAATACTTTGGATAACGCCATTTGTTTTTCGAGAAGAGATTTGTGCGCAGGACATGCTAAGTGCACGCTAGCATGTATCCTTTTGCTACTGGCCGGATGTCTGTGGGAGCTTACATTCTCTTTTTGTCTGGGCCTATAAGAATTAAGTTACTCCTAGCACTGAACTTCCGTTGTTAGCGGCAAACACATAAGACGATTCAGAGTTCAAATCATACAACCACGAAAGTGTTTCTGACCTAACATGTTTTCTAGTACAACTAGTCATGGAAAGGTGGCCTTTCTTATGGGTAGCGGGACATTTTTTTTGTGCAAAAATAGTTCAGGACAAGTTGTGTTTCAAAATACTTTAGTTAAGAACTACTTTCGTGGTTGGATAATTTGAATTGTTACGGGTATTAGGGGAAAGTCCCCTTGTGACGGACGCCTAAGGTTTTCAGACAATGAAAAAGACCTGCTTCGAGAAATTACCTTTATTTCTGAAATTACTACGTTAAAAAAGTTTATAATCAAAATAAATTAATGAAATGCAACTTCTGCATAAAAAACTTAAAAACTTAAATCAAATTTTCGTAAAATAAGTTGCAATCACTGCAAATGGCACCTAGTACCTGACGGACTTAACTTAGAGCCCCCAGTGCCGGACATCTTCAAAACATCGTGCATCGATCACATATGAAGGCATCTGAACATTCTGCGATGTCTGCACATGCTTCATGAGCCCACCCACGGCAGCTGGAGCACTGTATCCAGTCTTCGTAGTGGTCCTCTTAGCACACTATGCAAGTAGTTCCTATGTCAGATATTTGAGTTAACGGTTCTTTGTTCTTTGCTTTATCTCTACTTTTTCCTTTGGCCTTTAAACCTTTGGTTTGTTTCCCCTTTTCTTGTAGAGCTGTTCTAAACTTATTTCCCATTCCTTACTTTTTGTCCATAACGTTCTTTTCATTCTCTTTTTCTTCAACAGCAATGGTGATGAAGTTAGAATTTCACTTTTCTCACATTTTCTCTTCCAAGCAACTGATCGTTTTTTTTTCAGCATCTGACAATGGCGACAAACTATGGACAGTCTGAACATCATTTGTATCAAAGCTAGTCGATGGCTTGGGACTATAGATTGTTGGTGCTATCAGCGATATGTCAAAATGCCTCTGCATGAAATCGTAGTAAAAATGCTTACCAGCAGCACCTTTCTCATTATTAAATCGATGAGGAATCTTCAAAGCTTCAGCGAAGTCAAAAGCTCACTTCAGAAACTCCTTTCTTATCAGCAGCAGACATATATTGGACAAATCTTTTACGTGTCCCACTAAAACGTCTTCGTACTCAGGTGAGAAGGTGTTAGTGAATCTACCGATCTTTGGTTGCAACGTTACTTCTTGTCCACGATTCGATAATGATGTTTTGTCATGTAGAGTGCTTTTTGGAACGTTGTAGCGCAACGAAGCTTCTCTGAAACTCATTTCTTTGGACAGAACCTTTTCTATCACAGTTTGTAAACTTTGTTGGTCCCATTTTCCATTCTTTCTCGTCTCTTCCATTTCGATTTCTCTCCGTTCAACTATCCTCTAAAACAACGTACAACAATTATTATAAAAATGTATATAATAGTGAGAAAAAACAACTTGTTTACTGCCCGGCGTTAAACATGAATTTGTGTCCGGTACCAGGGGACAAACAATCCCCAAAATTACGTGTTTTTACCAAAACTTGTTTGGAAATCAACAAAATCTTTCACAAACTTCGAATATTTATGGAACACTACGTGTAATAATAACAACCATAATAATTTAAACACAAAAACGTAGCAGTAACACTCACTTCGATCTTACGTGACGCAGTGTATTCCCGCCAAAAGCAGCAATCGACCGCTCCCAACTTGGCCTCGCGCGTCACTGACAAACCGCGTCCCGCAACCGTGTATCGCTACGCTCCCCCGCGCCCCTTTCAACTGTTTTGAAACGAACGCGTTGCGACTTGCCGAGATAGTACGAGTGTCCGATAGTAGGTGCCGTCCGGCGTTACGGGACTTCCCCTATCTGTATGCCCGCGAATCATGGACGGTCAGTACATAATAAACTTAATTCTTATTGATTCACTCATGTAAGAGACTCTCTTCACAAAAAGGCAAGCGGCCAATAGCCAAAGAAAGGCTGCAAGTGTGTGCATAGAATATTGAAGACAAGCCACCATGTAAATCTTTTCGCGAAAAACAGGTGGCCCGGTCCATTCCCAGAACCAGCGACCAATAAACACACACACACACACACACACACACACACACATATATATATATATCTGAATTGTACAGAGAAATGTGGAGTTTAAACTGTAGTTCTCTGTTCCTGCAAAAGATTTTAATTGTTATTGAAGACGCTCTCGTGTCCCTGGTTATAACACCAACGTATAAAGTTCGCCAATAAATTACAGAGAAATCTTTCTATATGATAAAGTGAGGTAAGGTCCTTAATGTTAAACAGACGTTAAGCGTAATAGGATAATAAAAAAAAACGCATTAAAATTAAAAATATGTATCATAAAAGGCGAAACATTAACGCGATTATTCATTGTGTGACTCTGAGGCTCAGCGTGATACCTATAATTAGAGACTTGGTCAAATAGTGAGAAATACTTGAAACAACATTCCTCTATGACACCCTGATTAGTTTATCATTTTACAATTGGAAAATAAAGTTTTTACTCGGCTTAGATCTGTGTAGACCAATCACAAACATTCTGCTTTAGAATTTACGAATTCTTATTGGCAAAATGAAATGGGATGGATAGTATGTAATATAATATATGTACGATAGCCAGTAACGAAAGAAAACTTTGGGACATGTGTCCAATACATTGAATCCTAGGAAACAATCTGCTTTTATCAATTATAAATAAAGCCACCTGTTTTCGCGAGAAGATTTACGCGGAGGCTAGGCTTCAATATCATGTGCACACTTGCAGCCTTCCTTTGGCAATTGGTTGCTTGTCTTTGTAAGAAAAGCGCCTGTTACATGAGGAGAGGCCTGAAAAATTCGCTAGTTCAATGACCTGCAGGATAGACTCTACATTATTATGTACAAATGTTCCGGTATTACCTGCATATTGGTTGTCTTCTGCCACCATGGAAGGCAACGATTGGGCCAGCGTTCTCCAGGAGGTGTCAATCACCGTGAGAACCAATGGCTCAAGTTATATAAACATATGTGTTTTGAATTCTAGCTTGTCTCAAAATCAATCCACCAATTCTTCACGTCTCCATACATGGATGAGCCAATCAGAATTAAGCTTCCCCGATACTGAACGTCAGTGATTCGCGGGCAGATAGATATGACATGTAACAATTCTAATTATCCAATAAAATAAGTGATTCCGAACTTAAGTGTTTTGGAACACAACTTGTCCGGAAATCTTTTAGCGACAAGCAGGTTCCCTAGCTATAAACCATCGTTTTTGACTATCGTATCATAAGGAACTGTTATGGTATACTCAAGCAACGCCAACAGAAGCAATTGGCAGTGATTGTTGCTGAAACATTCAGTAAACAGCGGAGATGGCTACGCAACAACAAAAACAGAGGAACCTACTAAGTTGTGGAGACTTATTTGGTCTGGCTGACGCCACACATATATTTTGTTACTTCTAAGTACACTCCTGTTGCCGCTTTCACAGACTGTCATACCTTGCCAAACTGACATCTATTATTTTGACCTTTCAAAGTAAATAAATTGCAAGGCTACACTCTGTTTGAATTAACCTTGAAACGCAGGGGCGGACCGGCCTGGGTTGGGAGTTCGAAAAACCCACCGAGGTGAGTTTTTCATGCAATGAAGAGAAAACGTTAAGTGTCTGCAGATGTGAAGTATTCTAAAGAGTCGTGGTATAAGGGAGCCAAACACATGGAAAGAAAAATAGAAATTACAATGAGTTAAATTTGGGCATATTCGCCCTCATCGGCTCTCAAGACTTCGTCGTTAACAGCCACTCAAAACTCTCAACTGTCAACCATTGATTATAAAATTCTCCCTGGAGTTATTCCGTACCATCAGGTTTCCTGGAAACTCCTCCACCCCCTTTTTCTCATTTAAAAAAAATTAATGTCTAGCACCACCACTGATTCCATTGAGGCCCCTGCCCAACCAAACTGCCCCACCAAACTGCCCCATCNCCCCAAACTGCCCCACGAAACTGCCCCCACCAAACTGCCCTTGTTGAAATGTCGCAATAGCAGGGTGCAAACTCGTCAAGATAAAAACGGAAAACAGCAATAGGAGTGTACACAGAAATAACATCGTAGACGTGTGACCGAATTATAACGAATAAAATGCTTTAATTATTGATGCTGCTTGCGTCATACCGAAAACGTTAGTTGGGGGCCTAAGCATAATATCACAGACCTTGTAATTATTAGAAACCATAAGTTTTAAGGCAAAATGAACGACATTTTCCACCGCAGAAACCGCTATAGGAGAGAGTGAAGAATTTTTTTGGATAAAAAAAACTATTAAATGTGAGGCATTGTGTTCCTTAAATAATTAATAAATGGTTTACGCACTTTAATATGGATACGTATACAATCTTTAAATATGGATAGACTTATAGAATTGACAAAAATGACATTTCTTTAGTGTTACGAGTTAATGCATTGAAGTTTGTCTTAACTTAACATTCCTTATAGAAACATAACCTATCTCTACTTACTATATCGAAAACTATTAACACCCAGTTAACCTGAAAATAAGCCTTAATCAACCCCAAACGCATTCCCATGGCAATGCAATTGGTGAAGTACGAAATAAACCTTTACAATCGCTATTAAAGTTTGGAAATTTTGTGGTGGTGGTGAATGCGGTGAATGGCTAGTGCAATTTTTTTGGTTTTTCAGTTAATAGGTTTAGGTTAAGTGAATATCGTAACAGCCACAGGAATATAAATTTTCTAGTGAGTGAAGAAATTCGGGCGGCTCTTAACATAGAGGTCTTGAGAGCCGATGAGGGTGAAGTGATGCAAGTACGGAGCAGCGCTGGAATTCAAGGATTGGGGAAACGGGAGATCCCCGAGAAAACCCGCCAACTAGTGGCATCGTCTGGCATGATTTTCACATGTAAAAATCCGGGAGTGACCCCGCCGGTAATCGAACCCGGTTCGCCAAGGTTAATTATAGTATTATATAGAAAGCTGATGATTTAGTGGATTTATTTTGGGACAAGCTAGAATTCAAAACATGTGTTTATATAACACTGTACATAAGTCCACATGGTGTTTGACACCTTCTAGAGAAAGTTGACCCTATCTTCGCCTTCCACTGTCACAGTAGACAACCAATGTGCAGTTAATATCGATAAATTTGTACATAAGGCTGTAGAGTCTAGCCTGCAGGTCATATAAGTAACGAATTTTTCAGGTCCCTAGTAATATAAGATGTTGTTAATAGTAATATGTTTATAATCTCTTCACCAGAATGTTAATTTTAACTTCAACATAAACATTTATATAAATGCCTCAATCGTAATTTTTTGTTTGCAAAAACATTTTTTTTTCTGTGTGTGATCTAATTGCAATAATAACAGATGTTCGCGCAACAGAAATGAGACTTAATGTCTAGTTTGTCCTAAAATGAGTCCCAAAATAATGACTTGCTGTGTACAGTACCGGTCATAAGTATCACTGATATGAAATGTGTCCACGATCGTGGGCAAGGTGACTGAACGGGATAAATTGCGGGTCTGTTCCTCTCATATGGGCGTAAAATGTTGTTAATCGGTAGAGTCCCGGAAATTCTGCGGAGTAATTGGGCAAAAAGCTAGACTCCACAGTCCTTTATGCACTGGAGCTTCAATTAGTAGAGACCTGAAAAATTAGCGAGTTCACTTACCTGCAGACTAGACTCTACAGTATTATGAACAAATATGCCGATATCAACTGCACATTGGTTGTCTGCTGTCACAGTGGAAGGCAACGATTGGGCCAGCGTTCTCCAGGAGGTGTCAAACACCGTGAGGACCAATGGCTTAATTATGTAAAAATACGTGTTCTGAATTCCAGCTTGTGTCGAAGTGAATCCGCGAATTCTTCAGGTCTCTGTCAATTAGTTGTTGATTTGCTGATGCCCCAGTTTTTACCTCTGACCCGGAAGCGCGGGATTCAGTCCTTTTTTTCTTGAAATATAGTTGTTGGCTTTAACTCACTCAGGGTTTGGCTAACCAACTGTGATTCAATAGAAAAATAAAGTCAAATGTACATTTGTTTGAATTCTAATTTGTTTTCCAATGAGTTCACGAAAATTCCGGGTATCTAGTAATTGGTAGAGACCAGAAAAATTCGCGAATTCATTTCAGGACAAGCTAGAATTCAAAACATGTGTGTTAATAAAACTTCAGCAATTGGTCCACACAGTATTTCACATCTCATGGGGAGCGCCGGCCCAATCGTCGTCTTCCAAAGTGCAGTTTATATCGATATATTTGTACATTAGACTGTAGAGTCTAGCTTGTAGGTCGTTGAACTCGCCAATTTTTAAGGTCTCTACTAATTGGTTGTGCGAGGCTCTGGGAACGGGCCTTGACTATCATTGGCTACTGCAGAAAATGTCGCATTGCCGGAGTTGCCGGCCGGTAACTAAGTTGCTGGTCGGCGTTCCGACATATTGCTGGTGTGTGCGTCTCGATTGCACCGAATACGCGGCTGTTTCATCCCTGCGTTCTCTGATGTCTGCTGTATACATCACTTGTTTCGTTATCACGACAAATGAGACGAAGACTCAGATTGCGGGTATAGAAATTTGAACCATAAATACATTATAAGTGTAGCACTTTTTACGAATTAGTGACTTGCAGGGAAGCTCATTGGGTATTGGTAGAGACATTAAAGATTCGCGTTTTTTTAACACATTTTATTATTATAAAGGTATATTACACCTTCGCAATAAGTTTGTCTTTGGACCATATTTTATTTGACTCTGCGCCTGTATATGAACTCTTCACAGTTGTGTAGTACAATCACATGCAGTACAGTCAGAAAGGGAGTGAAGTCAGAGTTTTGCAGTAGCCAATGAAAAAACGACGTCGGCTCCAGTATACACAGCACTGTGAAGTTTAGTCTGATTCCAAATAATAAAGCGAATTTGGCAGTTACCTAGGCAACGACGATCACAGTGTACGGCACTGCTTAACACTTTCAGTAAAAAATTAATATGGAAATATAGGCGTTGCCACAAACACACCTTCTGTTCGGAACTGTACTGATATCCAGACGAAGCTTTGTCTTACATCGGACTAATAGATATCTATTTTTGGTTTATATTACTGGCAGAAGTGGTTTATGGGCAGAAAACTGATAGCCCAGTCATATTAGGGGTTTCACCTCGGAATGAAAGATAATAAGCTGTAAATTGGTATAAGCCTTTGTTTTGTCGTTCTTAATGTTGTCTCAAAAGTCACCAATGTTATCGTGTCCGCGTCTTAAGATATTGAAGGTCAAAGGTCATAAATATCGGTTTTTCGCGAATATGTCGCTTTTTATTGCTTAAATAAGATTTGCACTTATTATAAAAGTTGTAGAATATAAAATTCTCTACAACTTCTGTTTGAACTTTTTTTTCATACGATCAACCGTTTCTGCGGTAGACCGCAAAGAGTGCGCCGCGCACAGTCATATATGGTCTAATGCAAGGTCAAGCGTGAGTTACGGTTATCAGTACGTTGGATAAAGTTAATTATTTACTAAAAAAGTATAATTATTAAACAATGCCCATTATTTATGTACTAATTATAAATTATTTATATTTAATTAAAATAAGTGACTTAATTATTTATATTTAACTATAGTATATTAATAATTCTGGAATGTATATTTTAGTTATATTTTAATTTAAAAAGCCAGTAAGGGAATATATTTTATACATATATTTATTTATCATTAAATATAGCTTATTATGCATTTATTGAAATGTGAGTTCAAATATTAAAAGAATTTTTGTTGATTTTAATTATAATAAAATTGTAAATGGAAGCTAGTTATTTTCTTCTTCTTCGTCATCTTCTTCTTGTTGTCGCTCGAAAATGTTTAATTCATTGTCATCATCCTTATTATCGGTCATAGTCATCTCCAAACCTTCCAGACGTTGAAGGTTCACACTCTTCTGTGCGTCGTTTCGATGCAACAATAGCATTTTTACTAGTGTAAACTTTTGCTGTGAGCCTTACGTGTAACACAGAACTTAAAGTATTTAAATAGTCTATATGTCCATCATTCCTTTCAATACTTCCAGTTTTTAAAGTTTGTAAACCACGTACGACATTCACAGAAACACCTTCTGAAAGTGACTTATCACATATAAAACACAAATCAGCCATAGCTCTTAAAACCGTACGTCCGTCGTTGCGAAGATACAATTTCAAACTAACGAATAATCTTGACAAAGAGAACGTGGCCTTGAATACAATAGAACATCTGTCCCGGCTATAAATAGAAAAGGTCATAGGGTAGGGACAAGTATTTCCAGGTATATAAGTATTAAAACATTTACACGTTTTAAAGAAAACGTATATAATGTCGTTTTATCTTAAAATATAACTAAAATATACATTCCAGAATTATTAATATACTATAGTTAAATATAAATAATTAAGTCACTTATTTTAATTAAATATAAATAATTTATAATTAGTACATAAATAATGGGCATTGTTTAATAATTATAATTTTTTAGTAAATAATTAACTTTATCCAACGTACTGATAACCGTAACTCAAGCTTGACCTTGCATTAGACCATATATGACTGTGCGCGGCGCACTCTTTGCGGTCTACCGCAGAAACGGTTGATCGTATGAAAAATAAGTTCAAACAGAAGTTGTAGAGAATTTTATATTCTACAACATTTAAAATAAGTGCAAATGTTATTTAAGCAATAAAAAGCGACATATTCGCGAAAAACCGATTTTTATGACCTTTGACCTTCAATATCTTAAGACGCGGACACGATAACATTGGTGACTTTTGAGACAACATTAAGAACGGAAAAACAAAGGCTTATACCAATTTACAGCTTATTATCTTTCATTCCGAGGTTGACCCCTTTTTTTACCTAATATGACTGGGCTATGAAAAATTCGCGAGTTCTGTGACGTGCAGGCTATACTCTACAGTCTTATGTACAAATATGCCGATATTAACTGCACATTGGTTGTATGCTGTCACAGTGGAAGGCGACGGTCGGACCAGCGTTATGCAGGAGGTGTCAAACACCGTGTGGACCAATGGCTAAAGTTATATAAACACACGTGTTTTGAATTCTAGCTTGTCTCAAAATGAATGCGCGAATTATTCAGGTATTTATTTATGAGGCTACGGAACATAGTCTCAGCAGTGAATGATGTCTCCCACACGTTGGGAAGATTTCTTACTGGACGGTATGTTGTGCTGTGTACAGTGCAGACCATTAAAGTCACTTCATATGCAACGCTCTATATAGTGTGAGTGAAAGGGTTGAAAAATCTTTCCTGTGAGCAGGATTGGGCAGTATTTAAAATACGTATTTTAAATACTTAAGACATGCAGTTTCAGTTTATAAATACAAAATACTTTTCTTTAATAAAGATGATCCAACTTGTCTGCTGTTATCGTTATACACAGTTTCCCCCTCACGTTACGAATTGCTGTGTGCTCTTTTAACTCTTGGATAAATGAAAAGTCAGACTGAGCAGAAGGAGAAAATGAATCTCCACGTTTATGGGCCATGCCTTCGAGAGAACAATGATGGACTACTTTCTGTATGATGAAGCGTGTTTAGAGACCCGGAAACTTTGCAGATTCATTCGGCAACCAGCCAGACTCCACTTTCCCTTGAGTACTCGAGCTTCAGTTAGTTGTTAATTGGATGTCGCTTCAGTTTAACATCAGACCAGGGAGCACAGGATTCTCTTATTTTTATTTTAGTTTACTTGTTGGCTCACATTCGTACAGGCCGTGTCTCACAAAATTGCACTTCAATAAAAAAGAAATTGAGTAGTATATGTGGTTGAAGTCTAGCTTGTCCTCAAATGAATTTGCGAAATTTCCGGGTCCTTAAGCACGTTGTATGTTCAGCACCATGTTTTGATGCCCAAAATAATAAACGCTGCTCGTAAAAATTACAATTAAATTAGTACTGCAGGTTGAGGTTTTGCTTTGACGTTTTAATCATGTTTGAGTTGTATACATTAACTTACCTTAATAAATAAACGTCCATGGAAGTTCTGAATCAGTATCAAATAGTGGAGGTTTTCACACGTTGTAAAACTATCAAGTGTCCTTCATCGCCTGTTGTAAACTTTTTCATAAGCGGGTTACATTCTGGATCCTTAGGGCCACCGGAATTTTCCCGAAAAGATTTCATGACCGGTTTACTTTCATAATATCTTAGCTCGAATCCACTTTCGTGTTTGCATTATTTACGCTTAGTGTGTCTACCCACGAATCACAGACGTACAGTATAGTAGTATACTAATTCTGATTGTAAGGAACAGATGTTTTTCGCGAAAATATTTATGGCCATGCTATACTTCAATATCCTACGTCCACAGCCTCAACTTCCCTCGGTTATTGACCACGTGTCCAGGCGAGAATACATGTTCTTATTTGACTAGGCAAATCGTAATAAAATAGGCCGATGTTGAACGTCCGTGATTCGCGGACATACACTTGAGGCACGTGACATTTAAAATCATCCAACCACGAAAGCGCATATGAACAAAACTGTTTTGGAGTACAAATGGTCTTAAAAGATTTTCGCGAAAAACACCTGTCCCTACTGATTGGTCACTTGAGTAAGAAAATGTCTTCTCCCAAAGTCACGTGGTCGGCCATCAAGCAAAAAAAATCAGCTAATGTGCCCGTAGGGTATTGAAATCTATCGTGAATGTAAGTCTTTTCACGAAAATCGGATGGCCCTATGGATCCTTCAAGATTGTCACTATCAGATTACTCTTTATAAAAGTTCTTTTTCTGCAACGAGAATGAAAAATTCAAGGAGTTATGTAAATTTTAACTTTTATGTTTTTCATAATCGGTTAGAATTAACTTGTATTTGCACACTTAGCTTCGAAATTTAGTTCAACATGAAATGTCTAAGGTTGTATAAAAGATTGTTTCATAACATTCCACGGGTATTTTGTAATTTAAAATGTGTTTGAAATACTGTTTTATTTTTTATTTCGATCTACATTTACAGTATATTTGTATTTCAAATACGCTGTTCATTGATTAAGTGAAGTATTTTGAACATACACCATTTTTTATTTGTAAATACCGAAGTAGTGGGGTTACTAAGAAGTGTCCAGCCAACAGCAAACAGGCTCTAAGTATAGATATGGCGTATGTTCTAAATAGTTCACTAAATCATTCACACCCATTGCGAGAATTTTTTTAACAACTGTTAACTGTAGTTTGTTTTTCAAAAGTCATTTTAAAAGTATTTTGCCCAGCCTTGCCTGCGTATAATTTGTAAATGCAGAAGTAAGTAAGCGTGTGAAGAGATTTTGGCGGCAGTTAACGTCGAGGTCTTGAGAGCTGATGAGCGTGATTGAGGTGAGTATGGAGTAGCGCAGGAATCAAAGGGCGGGAGAAAGGAAATCCCTGAGAAATCCCGCCGACCAGCGAAAATCCGGGAGTGACCCGGCCGGAGATTGAACCCAGTTCCCATTGGTGGGGGCGGCAAGACTAACTACTCAGCCACCGTGACCCCTAAAGCAGAAGTTGATTGACTTCTTAAGGAGTACTTCTCCTTACTGTGCAAATTCAGAACTCAATGAAAAACTGGTAGACACACAACCGAAGTTTCCACAAGTGTGTGATTGATGATGCTAATTAAAGAAGAATACGTATAATTTTGGCAACACTACGAAATATTTTTCTGACATTCACTTGTTGAAGCGTTTACGGAACCTATTTCAAAGAGCATGATATAATTTAAAGTAGTTGGCGTATTTCTATTCTGAATAATTCAGAAAACAGTTCTTCAAAAAAATTTTCTCACGAGACCATTAAATAATTACTATGATTATATTTAATGAAACATTGGTACTAATGTTAACAATTAATTTTCAAATAAATTAATTTTTCCAGCCACGCTTTAGCTATTATTGCAATGAATGCACACAAAGGAAGTTATTAAAAATTATTGTCATCGGTAGAATTAAAATTTTGTTTTTTACAACCAAAGGTATTATTATGATCACATTACTTAAAGGTTTCAAGGCAAAGTTTTATTTTTAAAGCGTTCGAAATAGAAACATGCTTAACTATGATTAAAATTAAAAGTGATCCCTCATTAACCAATTTTTTTTATTAAAATCATTAAATGGTAAGTTATAATTATTTATGCGTTGTTACAGTATGCATGCATTCTTATTCCAAACGTAGTATAAATATTAATTTTTTGACAAATATGGTTGAGTGTACAGTACTTTTCAGCCCATTCCGACCCAGTGCATACAATTGTTTACATTTCGCATGTGTGGGCAATTTTTAGTCGGTACTGCACACTGCAAAGCTCACTGACGAATGATCTTACCTATGGGTAAGTTATTCTCAAAACGTCTTACTGGTCTAGGTCATAATTGGTTCATATAACTGTAGCAGAAAATATAGCCTACAGCTCATTGGCTGTGACCGAGAAACAAATGTCGTGTCGACTTAAAAAAAAGAACGCATCGTGAAAATGTTTTAATTGCAACGGCTGAAACCGTAAATTTAAGTGTGCCTGAACGGATAAATGAACTCTGTATGCTGCACAGTCTGATTCAGTGCTCCATCAGAACCCTCCCTTCTTCTATATGCTGTTCACGGTAAAGTGAGCACGTTTGAGGTCCTAGTTACTTTTTTCCCTATAAGCAATTTTGTATCATTAAACCACACTTTAAATAAATATTTCCATGTAAGTACAAATGAACACAGCGTGTGTATTCCACCGCACTCGGAAGTTAACGTCTGAGGCTACAAAAAAAAATGTATTGACTATAGTTATAAATGAGAGAGCTTCAAAATGAGCTCGCTTTACCACGGATGGCCTATACCTTGAATAGTCTGTGTTCTGGTGCTGGTAACGCCGAGGTTTATGCGGAAACCCCAGACGGGCCAGCCACGTACGCCTTTTGTTCTTAGTCCCGCTGTTCCCCCACACACACGTGCAACTTCGTCCAGGCACGAGACGAGGGGAAACGTGAAAAAAAAAGAAAGAATGTTGGTGGTGCAAGGCTAGTTCGGGTGCGTGCGTGAGGGAGGGAGGATTTTGACAGGAGCCCTGCGAATCGGGCAGCGTGTACGTGCGTATGCACGGGCGGGCGGGCGTCTTCGAGGGGTCGATACACACCCCCTTCGCTCCCTCGGCGAACCCTTCCTCCCTTCCAACGCAGGAGGATGAGAAGCCAGTGGGCGCGCGTGCAATCTGCGGGCTGACCGGACGCGCGTGATTGCTTGCGGCGCCCCCCGTGGAACAAGCACCTATCTCCAACCCACCCACCCAACTCCACTCCATCAGTCCATTCAGTAGGGTCACCTGGGTTTCCGCGAAGATATTTCAGGGCAAGTTGCGTGCCAAAACACTTTCAAGGTGGCCCGCCTGGATGAAGGAATTTTGCACGTCGGAGGCCTAAGAAGCGTGGGAGCTCTAGGGGCGACCAAGACAGGCGCATCAAGTCTCTCATCGCCTCTACGCGCAAAGCACCGAACAGGCGTGCAGTCTTCCCGTCCATAACGCTCCTCTATGAGACTTTCAGCGGAGACCCCACCATTTCATTATAAGATGATAAAAATAAAGGTTTCATGCACGTCCCTATTCCTTTTTTAATGTTTTTTTTTACTGGAATGTTCATACCAAAGGGCACCTGTAAATCGCGAAAAGATTTTAGGACAAGTTGTGTTCCAAAACACTTCAGTTCAGAACCACTTTACTGATTGGATCATTTAAATTGTTACTTGTCTTATCTTTCTGGACGCGAATCACGAACGATCTGTATTATAGAAATTTAATTCTGATTAGCTCACTCAAGTAACAGAATTATCTTCGCACAGAGAAAAGGGGCCAATAGCCAAAGGAAGGCTGCAAGTGTGGACATAGGATATTGAAGTCTAGCCTCCGTGTAAATATTTTCGCGAAAAACCAGCGGCTTTATCTATAGGCCATTCACGGTCACTTCACACTTTTCTGAAGCCCAGCTAAAGTTATACTTCCAGGTTATTCCTCCGTCTCATGCAAACAAAGCTTAACCGTGTCTAGAAAATTACACCAAAGGGTCAGCGCACCGTATTCGTTCGCACTCAGCGTATTGTAACTTTGCGTAATAACTATTTGTTATTAGTAGGGGCAATGATATTTTCCGAAAAAATTTCGAGACTAGATAAAGTTCAAAGGACTGTAAAATTGTCCAGCTATTTTGATAGGCTGCAAAATGCCCTGGTCCGTGTTAACTGTTTGCGCACGAATCACGAAAGTTCAGTGTCAGAGTTACGTAATTCTGAGTGGTTCGGTCAAATTCAGACAAAGCACCAGCAGCCAATAGAAATACGAGAACATCTGAGGTGCGATATAGTATTGAAGTCTAATGTGTAGGGACCTGAAAAATTCGCGAGTTCAATGACCTGCAGGCTAAACTCTACAGACTTACGTACAAATATGCCGATATCAACTGCACATTGGTTGTGCTGTCACAGTGGAAGGCGACAATTGGACACAGTTCTGGAGGTGTCAAACACCGTGTGGACCATTGGTCAAAGTTATATAAACACACATGTTTTAAATTCTAACTTGTCCCAAAAATGAATCCGCGAATTCTTCAGGTCTATACAATGTGTGCTCCGATTTTTACGCGAAAAATCACTGGCCCTACTTATTAGGTATTACCGAAACACACATTTTCTTCTAGTTTTCATTCGAATTAATTATAAATTCAATACTATAATGAATAGAAAAATTTATGTANAAACACACATTTTCTTCTAGTTTTCATTCGAATTAATTATAAATTCAATACTATAATGAATAGAAAAATTTATGTAAAAGTTCGATTTAAACTAAAATAAAGTACTTTTACGTTAATACAAGTATTAAACGCTTGCGATGTCCGAAATATTAAGGAAACAAACAAACAGATCGTGCATGGGGTGATTTTGCTAAGGTATGATTAAAAAAAGCTTGAAGACACCGCGAATAGACTATACACATATTAGGAACAAAACGAGAATTCAAATGGGAGAGTTCGGAATAGGGAGAATTTTCGCAGCTTGGTGCGCTGGTGTTTTCAAAAGAGGTCACGTCTATGCTGGCGTTAAATATAGAAATTAGGTATTTTTTTTGTAATAGATTGTGCTTGGCTTGAATTGTTATATATACTTCGTCCAGCCAAAATATTTAATACCTTCATTATTCGTAACTCTTGTTCACGCCATAAAATTGTGTTTACATGCGCAAACAGTCAAAGTACAGCTCTATTTTTCTTGAACGTTCACAAGCAAGCTTTTTTCAGTGGAAGAACGTTAAGTGCGAAATAAATATAGCTGTCATTAAAAGGAATTTGTGTTTTACTTTACTTCTTTCCATTGTCGAAACTCTGCAGAAAAGCCTTAAAAATTAAATTTTTAACCAATTCAATATACTTTTTCAATTCAATTGTCTAATTTAAATAAAACTTATTGTGTAAGCCAACATTTAACTTGATCCAGTTTACAAAAGTATATTTAACGACATGATAACATATTTAATTATATTTCCATTCTAGCGTGAGTAAAAAAGTTCATTCTTTACATAGGTTCTAACACAGTACAAATGAAAGATTTTACGCAATTCCGTGTATTTTATGAAAATTGAAATTTTCCCATGTACTCGCATACAAAACGGGAAAATCCTGTACACACGCTACAACAACACGGAACCCTGGCTATCCAACCTGAGTAGAATAAATTTAACCGAGTCTAGAAAATTACATGAAAAGGGACAACGCACCGAATTCGTGGGCACTCGAATTAATAATATTCTGCATGAGAACTATTTCCCACTTGACATGATTTATTTCCCCCCTGCTTTTGTTCGTTTTAAGTATAAACTATGTGTTGTAATTCATAGATAAAATATAAGTTGATGATCAATTTAATAAAACAATCATATATCTATTATATCGACAGAAGTATCAAACGCTTGTGATTTATAAAATTTTCAGAGAACGACCAAACACGTCATGCAAGGAGTGTCTTTTCAAAAGTTTGTTTCAAGATATGTGAAGAAACAGGGAATAGAATACATGTACGGCTACCGGTTTTTCGCGAGAATATTGCAGGTCAAGATGTGTTAAAAAACCCTTTAATTTATATCCACTTTCACGATTGGAGCATTTCAATGATCATTAGAGGCAGTGATATTTCGCGGAAAGATTTCGAGACATGATACAGTCCAAAGCACTGTACGGTCGTCCAGCTTCTTTGATTGGGTAAAAAATGTTCTGGCCCGTGTTAATCGTTTACGCACGAATCACAAAGGTTCAGTGTCGAAGTTACGTAGTCCTGAGTGGCTTGGTCAAAGACGGGCACGGCATCAGCAGCCAATGGAGGTATAACAACAGCTGAGGTGTGCNGTAGTCCTGAGTGGCTTGGTCAAAGACGGGCACGGCATCAGCAGCCAATGGAGGTATAACAACAGCTGAGGTGTGCATATAGTATTTAAGTCTACTGTGTGCTCCGATTTTACGCGAAAATTCACTGGCCCTAATTACCATGCATGTAATCTCTCTCTGCAAGCGGATCACGGACGGCCAGCAACAGAGAAACTTAGATCTGATTGGCTCACTCATGTAACAGGCAGTTTTCACACAAAGACATGTGGCCAGTGGCGAAATAAAGACTGCTATTGAGCACATAGGATATTGAAATCTACCCTCCGCGTAAAACAAGTGGCGCGGGCCATATGCTGTTAGCGGTTAACTGAGCGCTTTTGAAAACCTTCCCATACGCCGTATTGGGTTCTTGGGTTTCCTTGCTTGTTTATGTTTATTCTTTAATCCTGAAATAATCCCTGTGCCCAACTAGCT
Organism: Clitarchus hookeri; assembly: GCA_002778355.1. Classification (NCBI taxonomy): domain Eukaryota; kingdom Metazoa; phylum Arthropoda; class Insecta; order Phasmatodea; family Phasmatidae; genus Clitarchus; species Clitarchus hookeri. The sequence continues at coordinate 713,440 of NQII01000018.1, forward strand.
GTTGAACTTACACAAAAGTACAGACTTAACGACTGAACTACAAACTCGTATTTATGTCGCATAAAGACGTGTATTTCATAACAAACTACAAACGCAGTTCAAGCGCCAGGAACGCGGGACAACTTTTACTATATTCCGTAATATCATAAACATCTGCTGCCAGTAACACAGAGCGTCATGCCTACTTCAGAACAGTTATAAACCAATATTTTGCTTATTGCAATGAATGAAACGCTTCAATCACCCTAGACTAAAAGGTTCCTGCAAATGTAAAACCTTACCTGACCTAATATTACACTGTAAAAAAAAAATTTGGTTAATTACCTGACAATTGCACGGTAATATTCGCAAACTTGTTTGTGAAATATTTTTCCTTTACATGTAAGATAGAATTACCGCACTCTGGAATTAAATTCACTTACATGGCAGAGGAAAATCCCATGCATGGATGGGAAAAGTACCTAACGACATGTTTGATCTCCTCAGCATTGTCGCAACAGCTTGATGTGAGGAAGGGAGGAAGAAACAAAACTAGGCGCCATGTTGCGCAACTTGTAGGACTTGTATATGTTAGAGATGGCGTAAGACTAAGCAATACAAATTAATTGTAAGTTAGAAAATGTGTAAAATATAATTATCAAATAGCCACGTAGTAATGCTGTTGCCGTCGTGTAATGGACAGTGCTCCGGCCTCCCGAGGCAGAGGTCCGTGGTTCGCGCCCTCCCACCGGCGAGAGTGGAGGATTTCAAAATTTTTGTATCGGTTAATATACGTCTGGAGATGTAGGTAATAACTAAATAAACTCTAATAACATGCCCACATTCCTTTAAATATAACTTTTATAATACAAAACAGTTAATACTCCCTTACTTCTATGGGATTTTTCCCACAATTTTGTCAGGTACTTAACCGTACGATTAGGGAATAATACTGACTTGTTACGGTTATTTACTCTACATTTTAGAGGTAATTTTACCTTACATATTACTGTAATTTTCTTCCCATTACATGCAAGGGAATTTTACCAAAAATTTTTTTTTACAGTGACATTCGAGAAAGAAGATGGGCGTCTGGTTCCTGGTTATGGTTGCAAGACGTGCGATGTTCACACACAGCTGTACACTTTCGACACCTGCCGATTATCCCGTTTGCGTAAACATTAATTTCTGACTTGATGTGCTGCAATCACGCCATATTTTCTCATGAGCTGTACGTGTGTTCAGTACTTATATTGCAACCAGTGAACAATCTGCGTGCTCGATGATAACGGTATTAAACATGAATGTAAATTATATGTAGAAAATTTTGTCTATCATATTAGCCACAAGGAAATCGGGGCACTGACGCCTTGCTGTTTGCAGTACCGTTCATTAATATCATTCATGTGCAACGTGTCCACAAAAGCGTGCCTGCTCAATGAACAGGTTGAACCGAAAAAAAAGGCTGGTATATGTTGATTATAATTAGGGCCTCTTTTTTTTTGCGAAACGATTTCAGGACAAGTTATGTTACAAAACAGTTCAGTTCTGAACCACTTGCGTGATTGGATAATTTAAATTTTTACTCGTCTTATCTGTCTGCCCGCAAATCACTAAAGGTCAGTATTTGGAGAAACTTTATTCTGATTGACTCACTCATGCAACGCACTCTGTTCACACGAATATAGGCGGCCACTAGTCAAAGGAAGGCTGCACAAGGGGAAATAGGGTATTGAAGTCTAACCTATGCGTAAATATTTTCGCGAAAAACTGATGGCTCTACATCATTAGGAGTAGTGCAAATTCGGTAAAAGATTTCAAGACTTATTATATTGCAAAACACTGTAGGATCGTTTACCTATCTTGATTGGCTGAATTACTTTTTGAAGCGCGTTAACTATCTGTAAACAAATCATCTATTTTGCTGAATTCTGAATGGGCCAGTCAATTACGAACTCCCCTGTTCAATCATACAGTAACCAATGATAATAGACAAACTGCTATTGGGTGCTCTTAGTATTGAAGTCTACCGTGTACTCATATTTTTTTTCGCGAAAAATCACTAGTTCTATTCATAACCATTCGCGCGAAATAGGTGAGGTATCGACCACACAAGACGTGACGCCAGCCGATGTAGAAATGACGCGCCTTTCAGGAAGATTACCACTATAGCTCTGAGCAATAAACAAACATGCCTTGCAACTTAACAGGTTGACAGGTTCAAAATATTTTATTAGTAGGGCCAGTGACTTTTCGCGTAAAAATCGGAGCACACATTATACTTCAATACTATATACACACCTCAGCTGTTGTTATACCTCCATTGGCTGCTGGTGCTATGTCCGTCTTTGACCGAGCCACTTAGAACTAAGTAACTCCGACACTGAACCTTCGTGATTAGTGCGCAAGCGGTAAACACGGGCCAGAACATTTTTTAGCCAATCAAAGAAGCTGGATGACCGTACAGTGCTTTGTTCTGTTCCTTGTCTCGAAATCTTTTCGCAAAATATCACTGCCCCTATTTATTAGTATAAAACAGGTTGTTCTGTTGAAGATTCATATGTAAACAAAACACGTCATTCATGGTTGATCAAGTATGGGGCCGTGCTGGCGCAGCGGCTAGGGCGGCCACCTCCCACCATGGTGAACCGCGCTCAATTCCCGGCGTGGTCGCTCCCAGATTTTCACATGTGAAAATCATGCCGAACGATGCCACTAGTTATGGTCCATACCGTATAAGAAGGCCACTTTCTGACAGTCAGTGAGTGGCAACTTAACGTTTACGAAACAAACAAAGTGGCAGTTACAAAATCCTGTATCAGCTGATGCACGAACGAACAAAAGTTAAAATTATGTTGGGTATTCTGAGTGCACTGCCGATGCACATCAGAAAAGCAGAAAATACGCGGATAAGAAAGAGTTCGTAGATTTATTAATACATTTTATTTTACTAGGTCACGAAACAATGGTTGTTAGTGTTAAAAACTAAACATCGTGATAATTTAGTTATGTTTATGTGATCAGAATGAAATGTACAATAGTACGATACGACATGGAAAAGTTTTCTGAAGTTTTGCTAACTTCAGAAAGCTTTTTCACGTCGTATCATCCATCTCCAACCTTGCTTTCAACACGTCCATGATATTAATTCCAAAAGTATACAGAAATATTCCATAATATTGTTGAATTATTTTTTCTAATAATTTGACGAAACGACACGAATTTTAAATATATTTCCAGCCTGTAACATAAGAATTATCAATTTAAAAAAATACGCTATATGTTGGACATAAATAGAGTTACTCAAAACTTCGTCATAACGTGCTGCGCGCTATCTATAGGATATTCTGTGAGCTATTACCAGCCAGAAATGAACCTCTCTCCTGCGCGATATATAACGAATTAACAAACATATACCAATAGTTACATTTTTCCATGAGCTCTGCACAATTTTTAAAGTAACATATATTTCATATACAACGATTTGGAGTACAAGTCATGTATATTCGGCCAGTAATCGTTCGTCTACGTAAATTATACGCCATATTGTTCTCTGGACACCCATCTCCTTGATTCCGTAGACACGCGTGAATAGTTTTTAAGCAATCCTAACGTTATTCCACGTCACATATTTCCAACTCGAATATATATGCTATAAAGTCCAAAGTGTAATAATAGATACAACAGACCGTCTCGCAAATTTTAACCCAAATTCACTATCTCGGACAAATTAAAAAAGAGTTATCAAATATCTAACATTTAATATTTTTACTTTTATAACCTACTTATATTTTTAGACAGATGTCAGTCTTAAAATATCTTAAAATTTGTTTAGCATACAGTGCAATGGCAAGTGGATTAGCTGACAGCGTGTTGATAAAAAATACAGCCCCGACGTGATGGACCAGCTGATGGCGGAAGGATACGTAGTCAGATGCAAACAGTGGCGCTACTTTCGCTGAGCTGTCAAAAAGTGGCCTTCTTATATGGTACAGAATATAGGGGGTTTCCTCGTTTATCTCCCGTTTCCCTCACCCTTTCATTCCGGCGCTACTCCATACTCACCTCACTTCACCCTCAACGGCTTTCAAGTCCTCGATGATAAGAGCCGCTCAAATAACTTCACTCGCTTCTTCAAGTCTTATGTGGTAAGTGGAGCTCCAGTGACATATGAAATTTATTTATTCTTAGCGACTGGAAATCTTTGAATATTATTTTTACGACAAGCTAGTGTTCAAACACATGTACATTTGCTATTATGTTTGCAATTGCATCACAGTTTATTAGGCACGTTTAAGTAAACTCTGAGCCGGAAACAGACCTTGCAAGGAAACAACCACCGAATACCGTGCTGCATACGGTCTGAGGAGACATTGGCTACACACTGAGGCTGAAGCCAATGCAAATCAATTTGAGGCTCGAAAACACACAGGACCGTGGAGTTTAGCGTACAGGTGGTTTAACACTTCGAGTGCTACAGTCGTAATGCTACGTCGTCTCAATGTAACTGAGCTGTATGGAGTTTGCCGTGATATTTCGACATTGGCATTTTTTACAGACACGAGAAGGAAATATTACTTCGCCTGCATTTTACATAACGTCTTATACAAAGTAATATTACGTCAGAAACACTCAAAGTGCTAATTACTGAAATTAACAGGCTGGATTGTACGTTATTTTACAAAGGAAAGAAGAATTTTTTGGGACACTTTCAACTCGGCATTATGCATATATTGGCAGAGAGCCAGCCAGTAATGAAAGTTATTAAGTGTATGGACCAATAGGAAAGTTCTAAATGCGAATTTAGAGACTAGCAGAACTGATGGTGATGCAGTCACGAAGATGGGATACTCGCTTCAAGCTTGTCTCGATTGCCAGTAAATCTTTACCGCACTCAGAGTATTAAAACGCGAAATGTTCTTGTCCCTGCTCGTTCTTAGATGGCATCTAGCGTGTTACGAAGTTACAACGCAAAATATTAGATTCTGTAGCTATTCCTAGTGAGTATAGGAGGACATATTTTTTTTTTTTTGGCATGTGGGAATCTGGTTCATGATACACTGTTTCACTTTTGTTTTCTTAAATCTCCTGTGTCCACATTGCTGTGCCGAAGGCTGAGTACTGGCGTAGTATTAAATTTGGTAAAAAAAAAAAAATATCTCTCGGCAACAACGCCTGCTTTATTCGACATTAGACTTGCGAGAAAACCAAATAAAACAGCGTGTCTCGAGAGTTCGCGTCGTCTTACGATAGCAAAGTTCCTTGGAAACACGTCTTATTTTCTCTTTCTCTCTCTCTCTCTCTCGCTCTCTCTCGGCGCAAACCGTGATATTAAAAACGCATTACACGCTAGACCTTGCTTTTGAAATGCATGACGACTCCGGGGTCCCCCCACCCCTCCAGCGGATAAGGATAATAAGTAGGTCGTGTTACTGCTGGCGTTCAAGTTAACATTAACATAACAGCCCACTTGCGGTAAGCCGGCTGGAGATAACTCAAGCTATCCTCTTTGCAATGTTTCCAGCAGCAACGCAAGATTCTTCTCCTCGTGCGTTTAAACGTTCCTCTAAAGTCAGAAAGTCTCAGTTAATGACATGTTTCTCCCTTTCTGTCATTGTATTCAACTTATTATACATTTCGCAGAACATGGATTTAACTTTATCCACTGTTTGATTCGACATAACCTTTTTCTCTTTTAACAAAATTTGTTTGGCGCTACAAAATAATTTATTTTTATAGCAGCAATGAAGCGGAAATGAAATATTTTGTTGTCGAATCATATAGTTATTGTTTTTCTTATTAAGTTGCCCCAAATAAAGATTTAGATGGTGCAACTAAATGTTTGTTTAACTCTACGTTAGGGCCAGTGAATTTTAGCGTAAAAATCGGAGCACACAGTGGACTTCACTACTATATACACACCTCAGCTGTTGTTATACCTCCATTGGCTGCTGGTGCCATGTCCGTCTTTGACCAAGCCACTCAGGACTAAGTAACTCCGACACTGAACCTTCGTGATTCGTGCGCAAACGGTTAACTCTGGTCAGAACATTTTTTAGCCAATCAAAGAAGCTTGACGACCAAACAGTTCTTTGGACTGTATCTTTTCTCGAAATCTTTTCGCGAAATATCACTGCCCCTACTCTAAGTGCATTAAATACTTTCGGTTAGTATAAAAAAATTTGAAGCAGGACAAAAATTTGAACCTGGATCAGCAGTGCCCGAGCGAGACGCATTAACAACTTCACCTGACGTGATCGCTAGGGCCACCTGTTTCTCGCGAAAATATTCCACGACTAGTTGTACTGCAAAACGCATTATTTCACAGACAATTTCGTGGTTGGAGGAAGTCAACGCTCACTACTTACGTGTCCGCCAGCCATAAACGTGAATTCAGTACCGGGGTAACTCAAGTCTGACCCAGTAGAATAGAAAATTTCTTCTCACACAGAAACTCATAGTTAAAGCATAATTCGCGCTATAAAAACCGCACCATGCGTGACTTCAAGATCCTTCACTTCCTCAGATGGCTTTAATTTTCTTATCATCCACTGCTGCATTCTCTTGTTCAAATCGGTCAAACTGAACGAAGCCACCAGAGAGATATGTTTATTACTGTTGGTGCAGAGTCGTGCAGGGCGTTTCGGATGGGTGGAGGTCCAATGACTAGAGACCTGAAAAATTCGCGAGTTCAATGACCTGCAGGCTAGACTCTGCAGTCTTACTTACAAATATGCCGATATTAACTGTACATTGGTTGTCTGCTGCCACAGTGGAAGGCGACGATTAGGCCAGCGTTCTCCAGGTGTCAATTACCGTGTGGATGATTGGCTAAAGTTATATAAACACACGTGTTTTGAATTGTAGCTTGCCTGAAAATGAATCCGCGAATTCTTCAGATCTCTACCAATAACTGGATCATTTTAAAATACGGGTAATTTGTTTTTTTGGTGGCTACAAGTTGTTTTGTTAGCAAATGTAAATTGCATTACTTTTTTCCATTGGACCAGGGCCTGAAGATATTTGCGAAAATGAATTAACGCGTTATAATGGTGTGCCCGAATGGCGTGCAGTCTTGTAAGTAAGGGAATGGCTTCATACCCAGAAAGCAACCAATGAACTAGCGAAACCGACTCCAGTATTCACAGTGTTCTGACATCTGTCGCGATGCCAAAGAATAGCGCGAATTTTGCAGGTCCATGCCAATAACACATATCAAACTAACTTATGTAACTCTTAGTCTGTCGCAAAATTATAACACGAAATGATGGAATCTGTACTAGTAGTCGTATAATTACGAATAAACTTGCTTCAGTCTAACAAGTTTCCGTGATTTTGCGAAGTTCACAAACCTCTGTTGACAAATTCTCTAGTATTGCAACTGATTTGCCAGCATTCATCATCCTCCATGTACTTGAATAATCATTGATATTTATTTATATACTTTTGGACTGTGCAAAGACCTTGTGTAGAGTATTTCCAAGGGACACCCGATTTTCATGGAAAGAATTCACGACCAGTTGAATTTCATGACACTGTAGCTCAGACGCACTATCGTGATTGGATGGCTTCCATTTTACGCGTCTTATTGATGTCTGCGTGCGAATCACAGACGTGCAGCATTGAAGTTGTCTAATTCTGATTGTCCAGTCGAGTAGTAAAATGCCTTCATGCATTGACACGCCTCCAATAATCAAACGAAAACTGCTGGTACGTCCGTATAATATTGAAATCTATCCGTATTCTATTGAATTCTAGCATGTGTGGAAATCTTTTCGCGAAATTCGGGGATATCTAGTTATTCAAATCACAATCACACATTTGTTTTAATTTTGATTGGCTCAAAAACACACACAGCGTAAATAAAGAACTGTCGTTTGATCAGAACGCTAGAATGATATAATATATTTTAAAAGTCTACCCTGGCAACCACAAAATTCACGAAATAATCGGGGGCTCTATCGATCGTTAATTACGCACTACGTTCGATGATGTGGGATCATCCATTTTGCCTTTATAACTACCTGTACAAAAGTACAGAGGATATTAGTGCATCATGTTCAGTTGCTTTCAATAACGGGCAACCAATGATTTTATTCCGGTGGATAATTGTTCAAGGACAAGTTTATTTCGATGTTAGGAACACTTTTTTTTTTTGGAAAAAAATTGTTATTCTATTTGGTTGAATTTTATTACATTGCAGCCCAGATTCACTTTGGCGATGGCATGATAACAGGTGGGGACAGGTTTTTTTTCGCGAAAAGATTTCAATCATAACCAGTTGTACTACAAAACAGTTTTGTTCATATGCAATTTCGTGGTTTGATGATTTTATATTTCACGTACCTTAAATGTCTGTCCACGAATCATTGAAGTTAAAATTCGGAGAACTTTATTCTGATTGGCCCAGTCAAATAATAACATGTCTTCTTACGTAGATACGCAGCGAATAACCGAAGTAAGTTGTGATTGTGGACGTACGATATTGAAGCCTAGCATGGCTATAAATATTATCGCTAAAAATACCTGTCCCTAATCATAGGGACCAGCAAATATCACGTTATTCTTTCAAGACATGTTATACTTAAAGTACATGTATATTTTCCCGACTATTGTCACTGAACCATTATTATTTTGACATTCCCAGGGTGGCTCCCCTAATGAATAAATGCTTCATAGGTAGAGACCTCAAAATTCGCGAGTTCAATGACCTGCAGGTTAGCGACTACATATTAATGTACAAATATGCCGATATCAACTGCACATTGGTTGTCTGCAGTCACAGTAGAAGGAATAATAGGTTATGAAGTCTTTTCACGAAACTCGAGTTGCCCTACACATGCTGAAGAATTCTGGGCCATTAAGAAACTATTAACAATGAAACTACGAACTCAGGTATGCCCAAATGAAAAGATAAACTAAGTCGTGTCTGGTTTGGAAGCCAATGGGCAAACGAAAATGATTAGAGTTTTCAAAACTATGAAGTCTAACCCACAGCCGGAATACGACGCGAATTTTGCAGCTCTCCAGAAATGACAAAAAAGTGTTTCAAGTGAAAATGATTATCAAATTAATCAGAAAAAAAACGTTCACTATTTATTGCTTGGTACTCAAGTGCACGTGTTTGCAGTATAGTGGGCGACCAAATAATAACGCGAATTATTAAGATCTGTAGTTATTAGCCGCGGTAATTCTACAGAAGAAAGTGTACAATCTGACTGGTCCAATCCGAATTACGTAAATTCGGTACTGAACGTCTGTGATTCGCGAGCAGGCACCAAAGGACGCATAGCAAGTAAAACCATCGAACAGCGCAATTGGAAAGAAAGAAATATTTACTCAGAGGCTAGACTTCAATATCCTATGTGCACATTTGGCTATTGGCCTCTCGTCTTTGTGTAAAGAGAGTCTGTTACATGAGTTAGACAACCAGCAAAAAGTGACGTTTAAGTCACATAACACTTCAAATGATTCAATCACGAAAGTGGTTCTCTTAACTAAAGTGTTTTGAATCATAACTAGAGACCTGAATAATTCGCGGATTCATTTTCAGAAAGCTAGAGCTCAAAACACATGTGTTAATATAACTTTAGCCATCAGTCCACGCGGTGTTTGGCACCTCCTGGAGAACGCTGGTTTAATTGTCGCCTTCCACTGTGACAGCAGACAACCAACGTGGTGTTAATACCGTCATATTTGTACATAATACTGCAGAGTCTAGCCTGCTGGTCATTGAACTTGCGAATTTTTCAGGTCTCTAATCATAACTTGTCCTGAAATCTTAACGCGAAAAACAGATGCTGCTAGACATGAGATAAAATGATTGAAATACAACCATACGAATATCGTTAGGATATTCCTGTAATTTCTGTACTACTTGAAAAACATTGCATTTTCGCGAAACGGTCTTGACATACAAACTGTAGATTTAAGATCCGTGTGCACACGCCATATCATTGGCTCTTGTCTGCTTGAAAAGACTTTCACGATGACGTCATTCGCCATTCGTCGGTTTCGTTTCCGAGCTGGCGCGACTTGCGTGCGTGGATTTGAAAAGGGAGAAAAAAATTACAACCATTCAACAAAGATAAATGGCGCTACATTGTTGCGAAAATTACCTTGTCCCAAAACTTTTCTCCGAAATACCAACACCCCGAATTTCCGTGGGTTTCCACTTATTATTTTGTTTGCGCTACAGTGTAGCGAAAATTGATAATAGAGGATGGGCTAATTTTCTAAATTACCCTCATCAACCAAATAGTGAAAGCAAAAAAAAATATCCATTGGAGATGATGAAACGGCCATGTATTTCACCTCCGTGCAAAAACGGAAAATAATGTTTTTTACAGTCACTTTATTACTTCGAGGACTGTGCTCGACTGTAACTAGAACAACACTAGTTTGAAAACTTCTTTGTCCTCGAAAGCAAAACGCACAAATATAGGTCGTTGTTCCTCAGTACTTTATCGCGATCCCACAAGAATAACACAGCGCAGCAGCAATAATTTTCCTGACTAAAAATCCTGTTTTATAGCCGCTGTAACGGACGTGACTTATTGTTAGAGACACGGGAAAAGCGAGAAGATTTTTTGAGTCAACACATCTTCAATAACACTCTAGCTAGTCTATTAATACGTAGGGATACCCGAATTTTGCGACAAGATTTCGCGACCAGTTGACATTCATAACACTTTACCTCAGATTCACTTCTGTGATTGGGTGATCTAGATGTTACGCGTCTTATGTGACTGCCTACGAATCAGAGACGTACAGTATCGGAGTTACTTATTTCTGATTGGCCAGTCAACTAAGAAACTGTCTTCTCACAGACACACGCCGCCAATAGGCAAAAGGAAACCGATGGTACGCTCGTAGGGTATGGAAATCAAGCATGTGAGGAAATGTTTTCGCGAAAATATGGTGTCCCTATACAAATGTGATCGGATTGTTGAGTTCTTGACTCGGCTAAGCTCTTTGTAGACTAACAACAAACGTCATACTGAAGAGTATCAGAATCCTCATTCATACTCGTATAACAGCCAATAACGAAAGAAAATTTTCCCACATAATCATAATACTTTCAAGCCTAGGAAATGTCAACTTTTCCCACGTTGGGCCATCGTTTTTCGCGAAAAATTTTCAGGACAAGTTGTGATCCAAAACACCTTAGTTCAGAACCACTTTCGCGATAGGATCATTTGAATCGTTACGCGTGTTATCTGTCTCCCCGCAAATCACAGACGGTCAGTATCGGAGTAACTCAATTTTGATTCTGATTGGCTCACTCGTGTAACAGACTCACTTCACAAAAAGACAAGCGGCCAGCTGCCAAAGATATGAGTGAAAAGTGAAGAGATTTGGGCGGCTCTTAACGTCAACGTATTGAGTGTCGATTAGGGTGAAACTAGGTGAGTATGGATCAGCGCCAGAAACGGAACACCCCCGAGAAAAATCGCTGATCAGTGGCATCGTCCAGCACGATTCCCACTTGTGAAAATCCGGGAGTGGCCCCGCCAGGAGTCGAACCCAGTTCCCTAAAATGGGAATGCGAGTTGTCTAACCACTACACCACCGTGGCCCCAATAGTCATAGGAAGGCTGTAAGTGTGCACATATGATATTGAAGTCCAGTCTCCGCGTAAATATTTACGCGAAAAATTGGTGGCCTTAGTTATCGTCTCTAATATCTTCAAATTGTTTTAAACAACGAAATACATTTGAATGGGGTAAAATTTTAAGTCCATTTGGCAGCCCAATGTCTGACTACCAACCAATAATTAACACTGTAGAGTAGAGTAAGTATGTACGATGTGCTATGGAGGATTTCTATACTAATTGGTAGGAATGCAGAGACCAAAAGAACCGGCGCCCTTCAAGCGGTAAGCATGTTGCTCCCACCAAGGCGAACTGGGTTCAATCCCCGGCCGGGACACTCGTGGATTTTCGCATGTCGAAATCGTGCTGAACGATGCTGCTTTACGGCGGGTTTTCTCATGGATCTCTCGTTTCCGCCACCCTTGCATTCCGACGCTGCTCCATCTTAACCTCAATCACCCTCATCGGCTGTCAAGACCTCGCTCGTAGGAGCCGCCCAAATATCTTCACTCACTCATACAAGTTGGTGAATAGAGGAAGCCTTGTCTCAAATGCCAGTGAATTTGAGCAGATCTCAATGTGTTCGCTATCCGCATCATCACAGTTGATAATGCCACAGGTTATGCTCTTATTCCAGGATCCAAATATCTGTGCAAATATCCGGCATTTTTTTTTTTTTTGTTATTGGCTGTCATGCATGTGTGAAGCTACTATCCCTTTTCAATGAGCTAATGAGGATGCTTATACTCTTAAATTTTTTATCCATTCATAAAACAGTAAACTCTCTTAAGTGTAATCGAAAATAAGTAGGGACCTGCCAAATGAGCTATATTTTTTGGCTTCAAGCTGAACTTCGCAGTACTGTTAATACTCGAGCTGGCCTCGTTTCTCCATTGGCTGCTGCCTAGATGTTAAGTCGCAACCTTTCCTGATTGAACTGCACGTGATTGGGCCCAGCGATTTTGAATTGTTCATTTATTTGCGCATCGGTACCCGGGACGTGTCAAACTAAGTATGGTCCAAGTTACCTAAATTTTTTTCACGAATCAGCCAAAATGTTAGGTATGATTTTAGAATTCATATTTTATCATTAAATAGTTCGACGTATGTTTATGAAAAAAAAATCTACTTGCAAATTTTTGTATTTTCACTACATCGTCTCGTTAGAAACAAATATTTGAGCCTCCCCATCAATAAAAACGTGTTTTTATACAGCTACAGAAATGCTTATAATTAGGGCCAGTGACTTTTCGCGTAAAAATCGGAACACACAGTAGACTTCAATACTATATAGACACGCCAGCTGTTGTTATACCTCCATTGGCTGCTGGTTCCGTGTCCGTCTTTGATAAAGCCACTCAGGACTTAGTAACACAAATCACGAAGGTTCAGTGATTCGTTCGCAAACGGTTAACACGTACCAGAACCTTTTTTTAGCCAATCAAAGAACCTGGACGACCCTACAGTGCTTTGGAGTGTATCTTGTCTCGAAATATTTCGCGAAATATCACTGCCCTTACTTATAATAAACTGATACGTTTTAAACTTCGATGTATGTCTGGAACAAACTTTTCTTGGGAATGTTACTGTATAAAGTCCAGTGGTTACTCAATGCATAGTGAGAATTTTGTAAGGAATTTCAATCCCTCGGGTAGAGATGCGTCATCCAGGGTCGCTCAAAGCAATCTGCATATTGTGCGCTTCGTTCAGACAAAAAACTTCCCGCTAGACCGGAAGCATTCACCCTTTCAGTCACATATGAATATATCGCTTTAGGCGTTGCAACGAGCATATTTTTTGTTCGGGCATCTGCTATTGGCATGACACTCTATCACATACCGGTACCAATAAAAAAAAAGTTTGTGTTTCATGCTGATGGTAGCAGCTTTCTATGAGACTACATGGTTTAGTCTCAACAGCGAACGATTTGTTTCTTGCTTAGTTTGCGGATTATGCTGTTTTTTCCGTGCACCTCTTCACATCTGCTTTCTTGGTATTCGTGTCCTCTTTGTATCATTTTCGTTTTCGACTGTATTAATGGTCTTCATCCTTACACGTTTATTTTTAATTATTCGTTTTTCGACTTCTATGTCACCATTATTTCTGTAAACATTTGATGTCTAGTTTCTTATATACTTTATTTCATTAACTGACTACTGGGTAATTTTTGTTCCTGAAAAGTTATTTTTTTTGTGGGAATTTTGCTTCAAATGTTTTATGACCATCGTATTTTTACATTCTGCACATTTTTTTGGCGTGATTACTTCTGGTAGAAATTCGTCCTCGTTTTTTGCTTATGTATTGTTCTATATTATCGCTTGTTTTAAGCGTGAATTCCGAGCATTTCGCGAAAGGCTTTGCCAGTAGGCAAGTCTTCGCAGTCTTGCATGCACTGGAGACGCTATCGCATGTTTATATGCTACTGCTATATAGTGCGAAGCCTTTTTACTATCACAGAGTACTTGACCCGTTCGGTTACACATTAATTTTTGAGTCCAACTTTTGCAATCACAAATTTTTTTGATACGTGATGTCCTTCTGTTCGCCAATTTTCTTGCAAACCTGTAAACAGCGTGCTGCGTGATCGATTATATTTGCGCTGGCCATTCATGGCAGAGCGGTGTAGAAAATTCCACTAATCAGATCAGCCAGAAGGAGAACTGTAAGAGAATTCGGCACTAGTGCATTGCCGTGTACAGCACCGGTTCTTAAAATCATTCACGTGCAACATTCCCGCGATCGCGAACGCGATGACCGAACGGGTCGATAATACAGATCTGAAACAGCTACTTATTCCTCAAAACCCCAGCCGCACACGCAAGCAAAATGGCGCAACTGGCCAGCAACGTGTCAGATTGCCTGCCGCCAATCAGCGTCTAGTAACTTACTCTCCATCCGGCAGCCCAACCAATAGGGAACTTTTCGTAGGACGCAGTAGCCAATTGGACACATTATCAGTTCTCAAAGCCTACAGCGCATCCAATCAGAGAGTGGGTAGGCGCACAACAAAGAAACCGCCACGCCAGTTTCGTATCTGCGTACTTATTCTATGACACTGTGTTTATCATGACTGGATCATACTACGGCATCCTCTTTGTTACTGACTCACCGTTATACAACACGTGTCCACAGAACTCCGGCACAATCATTGGACTGCGACAAAGGAAAAGTCCTCGAAGTATACCTTGCCACAAAACTTAATTCGCGAAACACTCGTGGCTATATATATTTGCTTGTTTGTTTTAGTTGATTTTTTAAATAAAATTATCGTTTACCTTAAGTGTTTATCTCATTTTAAGCTAAGGCATTGGAGAAAGTTAAAACTTATGCCAGAATTTAGTCCTTAATATAGGACAGTGTGTCTGATACTATTGGGAGCACTGAACTGTAAAATATTCATAATATAATACATTTCTCAAATATTTACCAACAATCATATACTACGCAGATGTAGGCTGGCATTATTGCCATAAAATTGAAAAAAAAAATGTTTCGTATTTTTTTTCTTATTAAATAGGCTTATTTACACTGTCAGAAGAAAATTCCTTGAAATTACTTAAATGTACAGGCAAAAATATTATCCCCGCACCTTCAAAAACTAAATATATTGTTATTCCTCCATAAATGTATATCTTCTAAATTTAGGCAATTTTTCTTCATATTTACTAAACTGCAAATAAATAATAAAATAATAATAAAGAAATTAATTAATAAAATATTTGTTATTGTTGTTGTGGTTTATGTCGTAGCATTCTACTCGTTAAGTGGGTATAAAATGTAATTAAAAGAATGGAATGAAAAATATTTTTTTTTACGAAGGTATCTTATCAAGAGGAAAGATTAAGAGGTTTTTGAATACCACATACATTCACTTGTCGGACGTGTATGTGATTCGTTCTGAAATAGTAATTTAGCATTAATATTAAATGCATAAATTTCCTGTGCTACTAAGTTTCTCAAAGACTTTATATTTAAATGTAAATGTGAAGTTACCGAAATATTCTAATTTTCTCGTGTTAGTGGCAAACAATTTTACGTGTGGCCTTATAACTTTGTTTCGACCAACCAAAGGCGCATAAAATATGGAGAGGTCATATATATATTTTTCTTTAAGGACAGTTTTGCTGTGTCTTAACAACAAATTTAAGCTCGCACGCGTGTGTATATATACACACACTTTCGGAAATTTTATAAGTTTTTTCGTTGAATACGTGATTTTTACTTTTCTATATCAAACAAATAAACTAAACCAAATAGTGGGCAACATATTTAACACAGAGAAGTTTAAAGTAATTCTAAAGTACAGGTTAATGTAAAGTACATTTGCATCATAATATTTTCCAAACCAATTTGACCTTTTTTTTTTGCTTTGTTGAATCGGCGCAGCATTTTTGGCGTTAGGGACACCCGATTATCGCGCAAAAAGTCTCTCTGTCTAGTTGTATTTCCAAAATTTAGCTCGTACCCACTGCAGCGATTCGATGGTTTTGGACAGCTACGGGTCTTAGGTGCCAGCCCGCAAATCAGAGACGTTCAACACCGGAATTACCTTATTCTGATTGGCAAACTGAGATTCCACACTGTCTTCTGACGAAGATGCGCGTGGCCGATAACTAGCGCCACCTGTTTGTCGCGAAAAGATTTCCACAGAGGTTATACTTCAATATCCTATGTGCGCACTTGCATTCTTCCTTTTGCTATTGGCCGCTTCTATTTGTGTGAAGAGACACTGTTACATGACTCAGCCAATCAGAATTCAGTAACTCCGATACTGACTGTCCGTGATTCGCGGATAGACAGTTAAGTGTTATGTCGACTTAAGTACTGCACGCGTCATAATTTTTTTACAACACCTTAAACCGTAAAATAAAATGTGTCTGAAAGGGCTAAAATTAAAGTTGATATTTCCGAGGCCAAGAAAAACAATAACTCTAAAGCGCAATCCTGTTAATTACAACGATATATTTTGTTATAGCAATTCGGTTTTCTTACCCTTTTCTTCTACGAATAAACAAATAATGTAGCAGCAACTTTAACAATGACAAACATCTCTAAAGTAGTTTTATACGAAATTCATGCCGAGATTCTCAACGCTGTATAGAATTTATGACCTTGAATTTTCTTTGTTTAAAAAAAAGGCATTTTATGAGTAGAGACCCAACCATTTAGTGTTGTAAGACAACACCAAGCTAGACTCCACAATCCTCTTCACACTTTGGCAGAGGACACTTGTTCATTGGCTGCCGCCTCAGGCAGAAGTCATTATCTTGTTCCACCCGGCTACACGCAATGACGCCACCAGAGTGTTCAGTGTTTGCTATTGCTTCTGAGTCCTGCCAGGCATGTCGGATGAGCAGAAGTCCAATGACGACGATTTTACGAGTTTATCCCCTTTTAAACCCGGTTTCACAACTGTCTACATATCGTACAGGGAGCGTTCTCCTGGCTAGTAATTCACACTAGAAGGCTCAGCGGCCAATTATCTTGGGGCCACAGTGGTGTGGTAGTCAGACTACCCGCCTCCCACCTAGACGAACCAGGTTCGATTTCCGGCGGGGTCACTCCCGTATTTTCGTATGTGAGAATCGTGCCGGAGGATACCACTGGTCGGCGGGTTTACTCGGGGCTATTCCGTTTCCCCTGCCCTTGCATTCCGGCGCTGCTCCACATTCACCTCACTTCACACTCATCGGCTCTCGAGACCTAGTCTCAAAGAGCCACCCAACTCTCTCCATTAACCCTTTCATACCTAATGTAAACGAATATCGGCCCTTAAAAAATATCACTAAGATGCAACTAAGACGTAACCGACAAATAGAGTTTGCTTCCTGTGATGATTTAAACGTTAGCAACACAATGCCATTGGTTATTCATCCCTTTCTTCAACCAACTAACTAGATGTAAACACTGGAAAAACAACTGGTTGCACTGTCGTTTTACTACTAATATATTTATACGTAGTGCTTATTAAGTAACTTAATAGCTAGGGACCTGAAAAATCCACGAAATTCATTGGTGACAAGCCAGTAAGAAACCACTCCTACTTTAACGTTACCTTTTCAATTAGTACACACATTTCTGGTACCTTCAGAATTGTTAATCGATAATAAAATGATGTAAATGCAGATCCAATCATCGCATTTCACTGCTACAGAAAACCACCAATTACCAAATTTACAACGCTCGATAATGTAGAGTGCGAAGTAAAGCCTACGGATAAATAATTTCTCAAATTTTCCATGTACCTATTTATTACTTCAGCGGAGTTCTTGATGCAATAGGGAAATTTATATTGAGAACAGCAAGTCTTAGCTAGTTTCAACTGTATTTGTGTTATGTCACGTCAAGAGTCTTTCTTGCGACAAACATTTAAATACTGAATACGAATATTTTAACAAAAATGTTTATTCCAAGATTATTACTTGCGAAATTATAAATGTCTTAGTTACTGCTCCAAACGTCATGTCAGGAATTGACGCAACCTTCAGCAAAGAACATTGGAGATGTTTCCTAATGGGCTTAAAATAACGTTTCTGTAGAAAAAAAATACCTCGTGTCGTTCAAAGAAAAAACAAATAAAAAGCAGCTCTCGCCCACAGCCAGTTATCGCCAATTGGCGTGGGACTTCATGCAGCAGCCCACGGCAAGTTTCTAAGACATCGCGTTCAAGTCTCGTCTTTCGATAGCGGTAGCGTTTGGGAAGCCAGCAGAATCTCTCTCAAGCGCGTGATAAGTAGGGAACCGTAAAATTCACGTTACTTTATGTGTACAGAAAAAGTGCAAGGTGTTGTACGCACGTTTGACTTCTCACAATTGGCCGACAACTTGTGTGACACGCCCCAACATCCGTTTTAGCCAATAATGAAGGCTCTGCGGTTGAAAAACCGATCTCCAACAAAGCCTTCACGCAGGTAAATAACGCCGGTACATTTGCCAGTAACCAAGAAAATCACGAACTGCGACAAGGTAGATTTTAGCAGTCAATTCTATATTCATTAAATTATAACCCGAATTTTGAAGGTCTCAAGTTATAAGTATTTTGCGCTAGTCGCACCTGCTTTTCACGGAAAGCGTTTCACGCAATCTATATTTTAATGTCCTACGTGCACACCTGCAGTTTTTTTTTCAGTTATTGGGCGCCGCGGTGATTAAGCGGCTAGAGCGCTCGCCTCTCATTAAGCCAAACTGAACTCGGTTCCCGGCGTGGTCGTTCCCGTATTTTCTCCACGTAGTAATTGTGTCGGACTATGATGCTGATTGATGGATTTCCTCGGTGATATCCCGTTTCCCCCCGCCCTTGCATTCCGGTGCTGCTCCATATACTCCTCGCTTCACCCTCATCGGCTCTCAAGACCACGGTGATAACAGCAGTCCATTTATCTTCAATCAAATCGTTTTTTTATTGGGTGAATATCTTCGTGAGATAATATTTTGGTACCTAAACTGAGAAAAAATTTACTTGGGGCAAAACAATACTTGTTTGCCCCAAACCAAATCGTTTGTTTGTATTGAGGCACTTTAATATTTTGTTGATGGAACAAAATTGTTTTGTTGCTTGTATTTGTTTAAAGCAGACAAATATTTTGGTAAAATTTACTTAATTGTTTTTTGTGGTCCAACATATTGAATGATTTGTGTGTACCATATATTTTGTCTGTTCAATCAAAAGTTTGGATTTACTGTATTAAATGTTTGGTTGGTTCAACCATATCCTTACCTTCACTATACCAAATATTTGGTGACTTCAACCACATGCTTATATTATCTCTACCAAACGTTTGGATGGTTCAATCATACGCTCATATTCACTGTACCAAATATTTGGTTGGTTCAACCATATTCTTACCTTCACTGTACCAAATGTCTGGTCAGTTCAACCATATCATTAACTTCACTCTTCGATATGTTTTGTTGGTTCAACCATATCTTTACTTTCACTCAGCCCAATTTTTATTGGTTCAACTATATCCTTAATTTCACACTACCAAACGTTTTGTTAGTTTTTCTAGCGACTTTGGTCCCTATACCAAGATGACCCATTCGTTCACTTGAACACCTTCTTTCACACTAGTGAAAGTTTTGTTTGGTCAAGGTTAATCCATACAAATAATAGATTCATTTCAGCGATCAAATGGGTGAGCGAAACTGATACTTGTTCACCATACATTGCATATTTTCCACCAAAATAACAATAGAAATTAAGAAGTAACGGTCCTTTAAATATCTGTGAATATTTGAAGTTAAATAATTATGTCCTTGTCTTCATGTACAAAAGTAAAATTCCCCCAAATAAGTTTTCTTGGTTAATAAACATAATGTTTTCTGTCACATCATAAATATCTTAAGGTTTCACTGCATTTTATGTTCTTTCATTTATCTATATTCACAGTTGTCTTCTGAAAGATAATATAAATAAATTATCCCCTACCACTCAATTTGCGTTTTTTTTTCGGATAAAAGATTATTTTTAGATATCCTTTGGTTCAGGTTACAATTTTTTTAAATATGAATTTATGGAATAAAACAAATTTACCGCTAATGAAGCAATGAAAAAATTAAGAATTAAATATTTGTGAACGGTGTAATCTAAATTAACTGCAACAAAATACCTCCAGGAATATTTAATGAAAAAAAAAAATAATTTACAGAAAGGACTTCAAGCCAATGGTGAAGTGATCATAATGGTACATCCAACAACTTTGAAATTTATCAGTATATTTCAATTTCCCGCTGTTTAAACGTTTTCCGGATGTACAATTCTAGTGTTTGACAACTCCCCCAAAACATGTATTTTAAATTCATATTCAATACAGTTAAGGCTATATGTTGACGGTTTCTTACAACAGTAATTTTCCAAAATTATTGAAAACAGTTCCTTTCTACATTTAATTAATAATTTCATGCCATTGTTTCCTGTTAGTATTCGCACCTACATAGCTGAATAACCATGTTGCAGTCAGCAAGAAATATAAATGCAGGCCAGAAATTAAATTAATCTCTCAAACCTGACACGTCTTAAACACTGCAATATATATTTATATAATTTTTTTTAATTTTTTTTATTTATTTAAATAAACTGAGACTTCTCTACACACTGAAAACCAGTCACTGCCATTGCCAAAAATTTATTTCTATGTTTACTTCGAGGAACACTACCTAGGCTTGTCGTCATGGGAAATTCTAGTTCACCCATTACATTTGCCGAAACACAGTGAAACAACCAACAGAACAGCTTAAAATGATAGCAAATAAAGTATTCTGGGGAAACGCAGAGGGGAAAGATAAGGAACAATGAAAATTTTACACACATTTTAATAGTAACTTTTTTCTCAGCAATCAACAAAATATGCACTAAATAAGGAGTAATCGTTTGCACCTTTCTGACAAAGTTATTAAAAAATTATCTTGTTTACATATAGGTAGAAGTTTTTTGAGAATTCTGTTGTCTATGCTTGAAAAGCCATAAAAATGTAAATTTCAAACGATTTGTAAAACCCAAACACCACAAATGGAAATGTTTAAATTTCACTTTTAGCATTATGCCTACCTAATAAACATTTATTTGTAGCCCTGTTAGAATATGCAAAAGGGTGTAAAAATACATGAGCAGCAAAAGTTTCCATCATACTGTTCGAGTAAATAAGAAACAAGCATGAATTTCATAAACCAATTAACTTAGCAAGCTGCACACATAACTTATTTCTTGAGCTATAATTAAATACAATTTAACATTTATTTTCCCTACGCCAATACTTGAGCAAAAAAATGTTCCACTAGGAGACAAGGAAAAATTATTTTATAGTAACCAACACATGTTACAAACTCAAGCTAGAAACATCTTCGATAAACAGTATAAATCTGCAATAATTCAACATTTCTATCAATACTTGAGTTCTATAGGACTAATAAGAATAGTTAGGTTTAAATATGAGGGTATACTCATAAAGTTGATTCATGTTATCTCCGAACTTGTTTGAAGCTCTGCTAAAGGTATACTGTCAGGCTAGTCACTGTTTCCTTACACCGCGTGTGAAAAAATATATTACCACGTGACTTCCACGTGTTCAAATATCTAATGCTTTGTTTACACCCATCGCAAAAATGCAGATCACTATCTAATCCCGTCACCGAATGTGTGCTGAAGTAAATACGTACCTTAAAATAAATGAAGACAAATTTTAAAACGAGCATCAGCCCGAAAGAATGCTTCCTTTATGTAAAATACTCTCAATATTCCAAAGTTGAAGAGATAATCACTGACAGCAATGCGACATTATTCCGTGACAACTCCCTGGCAAAACATGTACATATGGAAAAAGGGGCAGATAGATGACAGCAGTCATACAGTATCGCTGCACACGCAATTGCATTATTCCGTCTGAGGGCTTCTTAAAACTAACATACAAACATTTTCCACGCACTTCAGCATTACTTTTTCTATTATTCTATCCTGCTGTCGCCTAACTTTCGTGTGGCCAGATGGCGAGCTGTGTGACAAGCCAAGCTTCGCAAGATGGCTGACAGATAGCATCAGTCACCAACGGTAGATCCTACTGTTAGCTAGCCTTATCTTCCTTGCTTCGTGAGCACGCCATTTGTTATTGGGTAAGCTCCCTGTAATACACCTACTACGTCAAAGGGCTGACAGACAACAGTTCCCACAAGGAATAGCTGTACACGGAGGAATATTTTTGTGTCAAGAATTCTCACCATTTATAATACAAAATTAAAATACACATGAAAACATATCAGAATAGTAAGGGAAAAATATTTTTTCAGATAAATAAAATCATAAAAAATGTTAAGTTATATTCGTTTTTTAAAAATCAAACTTATGTGTTACACATGGGGAAATATTTAAAAGGTTTGATTAATAAAGTTTGAAGAACCCGTGAATGCAGTAGGCGTAGAAATAATCAACGGTTAACACCACATGTATCTTGGTACCCTTTATTTACTAACTTTAAGTAAACTGCTGCAACTACTAAATCAAGTTTTTTTTACTTCAGTGGGCATTTTATGCCAGTTCATAGACAAACCAGAGTTTTACTAGACTTTAACATAAAATTTGAAAACAAAATTTAATCACACTGATTCACCTTCCTGAAAGATGTCACGTATTTATCAATTTATCCACAGCAATTGTGTACGAAATTAACATGGTGGCGAGATCAATTTCAAGTTGCACAGCCAAATGGTCGAAATTAAATAGCAGGAAGCCACCAAAAATTTAAAATCCGAATGGATTAAAAACATTTGTTATTAATATTGAACAAAAAATTCGTACATAACTCAGCAATAAACTTAATATTCAATTAGTAAAACAACTTCACCAGCAGCCTTGAATTTTAAACTTTACTGAAGTTCAATAATCCCGACTCCACTGAGTCACAACCTCGTAGTCACACCACCATCATTACTCTAGTATTAAGTACACCTGAATACAAGAAACTCCGAAATCCTGGCAGAAACAAAGGAACACATATACAATCAGGAAATAAATATTTCCGCTACCATCTTCCCTCAAGAAAACGTGACTGAAGTATGATGGCAAGTCACTCATTCAATTCACAAAAACTCTTTATACTACTACATGTCAGTGATGGCTGATAAATACATAATAATAAAACTTGTTATTGATATGTTTCTTTGGCCCAGTTGGCTGCCAGCCACCAAACTTTTTCACAGTACCAAAGCCTGATCTAAAGTAGCCTCAGTGTTTGCTTACAGGTAACATTAACGTGTTTCCCTTCACTTTATATTGGTGACAATTGTCTAAAGTGGTCCTCGGGCAATGATTTTTAATAGTACAAAAACTCCTAAGAAATATTTTGACTTACAAACTCTTGCTCTTGACAGTCCTAAGTCCTCCCTTTAATTTTTGTATCTGAGCATCGACCCTTTCGTCCCGGATAATACCAACAATGTGGTGGTTACAGATGCTTAGAATAACTACTTAGTTATTTTACTTTACGCATTGGAAAGTAAGATATCCTTCCTTTGTTATTATCCATCCCGGCACAAAAAGGAAGTCTACAAAATGTAAAAAAAAAATTCTCCATGCTATTTTTATACATGTGACTGTGAAAATCTAATTCCTGATCACACTTAACAGTATGTGATTCTTCGTGAAAAATATTGCAAAAATAGTAAAAGTTACACAATTACAGAAGAACGGAACTGGCACATTTCCATACTGAGATTTGATTAAAACTTTACTGTGAATTTCGTTTAAAAGTTTAGTTTTTTAGCTTCGTGAAAAATGATTACTTTCACCCCTGGATGCAAGCGGAAGACACCTAGTAAAAATGTGCAGTACTATTTAAATATTTGAATAATACACAAGTTTCATTAGTTACTTTAAATATATGGAAAAATTTCACTTTCCTACTTAAATGACTCAACTGAAAACATTGTTCAAATAATTGCTCAAACTCAACTTGGAAAGTATAAACTCTCAGGTCCAAGTCACTTTTAATACGCAATTAAAAATTTTAATTAATTTTATTTTCAAATGCAATTACGACCTACCTTTTAACAAATACCAATGTAACTTATGGCTCTACATTTACACCAAGAAAATATTTTTGACTAATTTGTGAAGAAAAGCAATAAATTTGTGTGCTTTTGTTTGCCACTGCTATTTGTTAAAGCCAATTTCATAACTTACATGAAGATACAACACAATTTTACCGACGTGCTTGATTTCCTTTACAGTCACCCATGATTAGGGACGGGTGTTTTTAGCGAAAAGATTTCAATACCAGTTGTACTCCAAAACGCTTTTGTTAATATGCACTTTCGTGGTTGGGTGATATAAATGCCGCGTGCCTCAATTGTCTGCCTGCGAATCATGGACGTTCAGTACCTGAGTACTTTATTACAATTGGCCCAGTCAAATGAGAACATATCTTCTCACGTAGACACGCGGCCAATAACCAAGGGAAGTTGTGGCTGTGGACGTAATGGCCATAAATATTTTATGTCGTATTTTGAGAGATCTACCAATGCCTCTTTATTAACATCATTTTCTGAGAGAAAAACAACACATTATTAGAGCTGGATTTGAAAATTCATAAAAACCAAACAAAATTACACATCCATGTTTATCTAAAGGTTAGGCACAATACACATTGGCATTTTTCTTGATCACAAATGTGTACAGAACATACTAACACAAAGTATTTTTTATGTATGTCTGCTAATGTAAGAAGTGTGTTAACTCTATTACTTTATAAAGATTTCAACCATTTTATCAAACCAAATATAATATAAGAAGAATTTAAGTGTGCATGTACACACACAACCATTTATAATAAAATACACCAATATCAATAAATGTAAAAAATAAATACCTAAATGTAGGGATAATCAAAACTCTAAAAGATGTGCTTCAATTATTAACTACCTACATTAAATTTTGGAAAGACGCAATGAACCGAACAATCCTTTTATCACACCGTCGCTGATATAACAATATTCATTTGACAGCTTTTCCGTAGGTACATCTTTAAAGGTGTGAAAGACTAAAATGAAGGTTGTAATGTTTTTACACGTCACAGATGAAGTGATTTTTCAAAGGTTTGATTCAAAAAATGCAAAGAAACCGCGAATAGACTATAGTTATTTTTCCCACATTATGTTTCCCGTGGAGATAAACTTCAATGCTACTGATTAGCTGTGTTTACCGTTGTCCATTTTCCACTTAAATAACTGATAAATTGCATTTACACGTGCATATGCTGCACAAACATGGACACATGTCACTTCATCCTCCTGAGTGGCATCAATCCAATAAATGCTGAACGTCAGAAGCTAAACCAAAGGTTTAATCCATGAGAGCGCAGAGCATTTATTATTTCACCATTCCCTCTCATTCCAACACCCTATAGTTTCTCGCTCTCTCAAACAGTGAAAACGAAATCCGAGAAACTTCCTTGTAACTTAGCGCTGGGGTACACAATACATTATTTAACGTTATTTATTAATAAACAATCTCATTTAATTTTAAAGTTTAATAATCTGAAATTTAGTACGTGTAAATTTAAAAAGTTTGTGGTCTTGAACATAATTTCGTCCTATGTGTGTGGTCTTGAACAGAATTTCATCCTGTGTGCAGCAATTGTCACTCTGTTCGACAACCACGTTCCAAAAAAATTTTCCAATCATACAAAAAGTTGCATTTTTTACACCCAGTCCAACACTATTTTATTTTTCCACATGCGAAATGAGAATTACAAACGATTGAAAACAATCTTTCTTTTAGTATTACACAAATATAGTCTGAAATTAGATAAATAAGTTTCTAACCATTGTAGGTCGAATTTATTAGTAAAGTAATTCAGACACACCATCATTTATAAACTGCATGAGTTATATTTTTCACCAAAAGTTTTATTTTAGATTAGTTAGGTTGGATAATGTACATTTACCATAAGTTCATTAGTATCACGTGCACAGAAATATTAACTATAAAACATACCCAGTGCTTATTTGTTGCAAAACATACCAGAAAACTTTTCAATTATAAAATTTGTATTTTTACACCATACTATATTAATAAAATGCAGATGGAATACATTATGATAGAAGATAATTCCATGCTAATGACTTAAATATTCTTTATTTTTTCCCTGCGATTTTCAAGGTATCAAGAATTCCGTGATATTTCAAGATTTCACAGGGGGCTTATTCTAAGTTATTAATTTTTTCGTATTCGTTAAGTTTCACATGCTCTCGAAAAAAAAAATCTCTGAGTCCCGGAAAATTTGTATTCTAAGTCATATTTCGTTACAGCTTCACAACCAAGCCTTCAGCAATGTTCGGGTTTTTCTTAGGCTTCTACTGCCCACATGAATGCAAGATGAAAAAACTGTACACACGAACATTAACTCAAATATAGGAATTTGGTTTTTTTTTTTAGAATTTTTAACTATTTAGCTTGAAAACATTGATAATCCAAAGCAGTAAATGTTTTAAAATATCTTATTTGCGTTTGGAGTGTTTTAAAAGTTAGTATTTAAACAAATATCTTAGTTTGTACTAATAAAAAGGTAAATTTGTCAAAAATCTCAAATTTGGTTGCACTAGTGTGAGAATGCTAAGAATAACACACCTCGTGATTCATATTACAGATAGGCACATATAAGCAGCAGGAAATAATTCTAGATTTCATATGAACTTGTGTTAGGCTTACTGTATTTAATTAAACTGCCGAGTAAGGCAAAATACCCTCTCATAATAAGCCAGTTTACACGTTTCTTTATGTAGTCTCAAGTAAAATAAAAAGGGAGAATGGATGTCATTGAAATAATTATTTTTTTATAGTGATATGTTTTTGCATGTTTTAAGTAAATATTTCACTTCTCAGATATGTATATTTTCATACCATATCAACATTTATTCACTCGTGATTCTGAAATTTGTTAACTCAAATTTCCATCGCAAAAAAAAATACCCGGTTAGAATTCAGTATATTAAGATGAACCTTTGACGAAAACAAACAACATTATGAAGGGGAGAATTAGTATTTTTATCTCTCATCTATTAGTTTGGTTGGTTTGTTCTGTCACATGATAAAATTTTTTTGCTACCAACCTGAGTATATATGCGACTTCCATCTTTAAGCGACCCCAATCTAAAAAACTTTTATGAAATGATAATTGTAATGTGAAACACGTACTATTAAAGTCTCGTTCATAAGGCCCACTTAAACTTCAAGTGCCCCTTCGCTGGGGACTGGTTTATGTCATGTTGGTGAAACCGGCATGACAGTGGTTCAATTGGATCACTGCGAAAATCACTCGTTCGGTGATACTGCTGCTATCACTCCAGCAACGTTGTAAAGTGTCACAAGTTAATTGATCGGAATAAAAATGTTTTAATATAACACGTTTAATCGTATAAGTGTAAATGATTCACATATTGGCAATGTGTAGTAGGAAAATATCTCCTCACGTTCTTACCCCCTAAAATCTATTATGAAGACGATTTGATCAATTAGCATTTACTGTAAATATTGTTGCATACTAAAAACTAAATACACCAACATTTAGTGCACTAATTCGGGTCACTTGAACATTTAGTATAATTAAACTGTGAATTGGAACACTTCTACAAATTTCTTCTATTATCATGCCACTGTCCCTAATCACACTCATCATTCATGCCTCAAAATTTTTTTTTTTTGCCTTTTTGGCCTGCTACATATGATTTGGGTGTCTATTATTGAATTTTACAACTTGTATTCTATGAGCGCTGCCATTATTGCTGTACATTCATAGGAACATTCCACAAGTAGACTACAGTATTTGTAGATATCGCATGGAATTTGAATGGCCTTATATCAGGCAGCAAATGGCTGTATGCTTGTATTCTTGTATGAAATGGTCCAGTTACTTTATTGTTGAGATGGCATGTTTTACGAGCACATGTTAACTTCATGCTGAAAATTAGATATAACAAGTATTTTAATTCAACACTGGAAACAAATATGTCACAAAACTTCGTTTTGTTATTTCTCGCAGCTAACATGAAGCTGGGGATCCTGTGATACACATGACTGCTATGGTTAAGTATTATTTATTAGAACATTGCAGTTCTATATGCACGGTTCTTTATTCATAAAAATTATATGTGCTCAAAATGTGAAATTCACAATGTAGGTATATGTTTGAAACCTGCAATTCACAAGCAATTAAAAAGAAAAGGAGTATTTTTGAAACTATCAACGTGCAACCGAATACAGTACCTACGAAAGAGTAAATTAAAATGCTTGCAAGTATACAGAAGATGATCAAATCTCGATTACTTTCACCTTAAAAGAAGGAAATTACTTTTGTGGCAGTCGTTAAGCTGACTGACGTAATTTAAATACAGGCACTTGCAGTCTTGCAGCTTCAGAATTACGCACACTATTGGCTAAACTTAGGCACAGTTACCAACAAGATTATTAAATCGAGGGGAGAAAAAAAACATTCTGCTAGAAATATACTAAAAAAAAAAAGTGAATAATTTTCGACATCGTATACAAAACTGATCAGTTATTCATAATTAAACCACCGTAAGGTAGTGCTACATTCGCCATAAAATTTAATAGTAGAAAATTAAACACACACGTGCCTATGGGCCGTGCTACAACACAACACACCAGCATAAGACAGACACCTGCTCGCAGTAACCGCATAGGGAGTTCTATGCCGACCAATCACAAGAAGGTAATTTCATCAACGGAAGCCATTGCAAAACCAACTCGTGTCAGGAAAGTTTGTTCTACGGACTTAGTATTACATTTCCGACTTCCGCTTATTTTAACAAAATAACCAACATGTGCACGCGAACAATGAATGATGTACGGAAACGATTTTGAATTAAAATTGATGTTGATAACTTCATATGATACAGTGACTTAAACTAGAAAAACTAAACTCATAAAATAATTTTTTGCAAAAATCAGCTGTTATTTTGCCAGAAAACTCAAACACTTGGATAGTCCTCATCCCTTCTTGGTTTGCTGCCTGCCTTGTCCACACAAACGATTTTTTAAAGGGTTATTTTTGTGAAAATATTGTTAAAAGTAAACCGAAAGTTGTAGTCCGTGAAATAAATAAAAGTCAATTATACCCCTTCAGTCCAATGTGTTCTACTTTATCGTGAAATTTACCTGCTTAAATTTGGTGTTTCACACGACCGTGTCTTTCAGCGTCTTATCGTGGAATATTTATTCAGAAGTCCAGAGAGAAAAAATACACATGTGCAATCGTAGGCAAAATCTCCGAATTTTGGAAGGACACTTTAGGCTAACGTTTCTAAGCGAAACAATTTAAGGAAGTAATTCTAGCCTTTTTTAAGGAAGTAATAATGCAAGTAAAAGAAAAATTTGCTGTCGAAAAAAATTGATTAACCAAACACTGAAAATTTTATCTTCGTTCTTGTTTGCGGTAATTCTCAATTTTTTTTCGGGCTTTCTGTATTGAAAAAATAGCATTTGCACCATGCAAATCTCAAATAATTCTTAACACATCATTTCTTAAGATTATGATTTATTATCCACGTGAATTCTAAAGCCAATGCTTGTTTTTAATCCACCAAGCGAGAGAATATATACTAGTTTTCGCATGCCCACTGTGGAGAAAAATTAACTTTTTGAGGGCTTTTTAACGTACTGGAAGTAAGAGTGAGGACACAGGGTATCCAAGTTTTCTCTAAGAATTCCTTTTTACTAGCATTGACTACTGGAATTGCTCAAACAGGAATACGTGAGATGAAGGAGGGGTTTTTCTGCCGCTCCCAAAAGCCAGATTTTGAGAGTCGATGTAGGAGTACGTGTTTAATCAGATAAACCGCGTGGTTTCCTATTTATCATACAAATAATTCTAATTTTATAAATTTTTTGTGACCCCGCTTTCGTATCGAAAATCTAATAAAGGGGAAGCTTTCAGTTTAAATATACGTAAATATTTATCTGAAAATAGCACAAAACAACTGCCTACAAGGGATTGGAAACTGCATTCACTTGTTCGGGACCTGCCTTAGAAACTACGGTTCAAACACGTGATTCAAACCTATAATCCCTTATTCATAACCTGCCTTACAAACCACGGTTCACACGCATGATTCAAACCTGTAATAACGTGTTCA
This sequence comes from Clitarchus hookeri, assembly GCA_002778355.1. NCBI lineage: Eukaryota > Metazoa > Arthropoda > Insecta > Phasmatodea > Phasmatidae > Clitarchus > Clitarchus hookeri. The sequence continues at coordinate 743,652 of NQII01000018.1, forward strand.
GCACCTACCTTAGAAACCACTGTTCACACACGGTATTCGAAAATGAAAATTCTTGTTCAGAATCTGCCTTAGAAGTCACGATTCACACACAGGATTCGAACATTTAATCTCTTGTTCACATATTCCATTAGAAACCATGGTGTTCTTAACTATAATCTCTTGTTCAAACCCCGCTTTAGAAGCCATTGGTTCACACACCGGAATCGAACCTTTCATCTCTTGTTCACATCTTGCCTTTGAAACAATGGTTCAATCACGGTTTTAGGAACTGTAATATCTTGTTCAAAACTCGCCTTAGAAGCCATGGTTCACACGTGGGAATCGAAAGTGTAATCTCTTGTTCCGTACCTGTTTTATAAACGATGGTTTACACACATGATTCGAAACTGTAAATCCTTGTTCAGAACCTCCCTTAGAAAATCTGATCACAAAGGAAGTGTGCGTTGACATCGGCTGTGCGAAATTGATCCACTGTCGAAGATTTGATGGAGCATTATTTCCTGTACAATCTTGCGTATTTGCCAACAAAGTGTGATGTATATACGGAAACGAAGTGCTAAGTGGAATGCTTTAATATTGAGGTCAGATCTATGGTTTTGTGTTATTTCAGTGGTCGGGCTGTCACATTGACGATGTAATATTTTCCACTCCGCGAATAGTGTCTGACAATTACACTAGTGGCGTCGGCCTGGCAGCTTGCTTCGAGATGACGTCACGCAGACAGATGGCAGCCATCCATTTCCTCTGAATAAGTTCGTGAGCCACCTCTGATGCACACACGCTACACTGGGGCCAAAATAAGTGTTTCCCTGTGAATGGCTCCACTCTAAGACATTTCCCACAAATGTATACATCTCTACAATCGCGAACTAGAGAAAACAAGAAT
>NQII01000018.1:744562-800477 GCA_002778355.1 Clitarchus hookeri
TTACAGTAGCTTTTCTACATTTTTTTAGGAAAGAGTCAAATACGTTAACTGAACTTTCACCATGGTATGTGTTAAATGTTCCATGCTATGTATATGTTATAATTAAAGTCACCCATTTTTCAAGAAAATAAGTATTAGCTAGTTATACTTCGATTTCCTTCCTGTTCAATTTATAGTGACAATTTAATTACGCTATCTCATTTCAGGACAAGTTACATTACAAACACATGCACATTCCTGCAATATTTACATTAGGATAACAGTCTATCAGATACGCCCAGGTGAAATTTGAGCCTATAACCCTCTTGCATGGAAACAAGCACCATATCCCGTGCAACCTGATGTGAGGTAAAACTGGCTACACACTGTGGTAGTACTCAATTAACAGAGAGCTGAGGCTCGAAAATACATAGGACCGTGGAGTCTATCCTACAGGTCATATAAAACGCGAAATCTTCCTGTCCCTTACAATGCAGATTTTTTTTAATTATTGGCAAGGACACCCCATTTTCGTGAGAAAAAATAAGTTACATGCATGCAAGATTGCAATGCACAACGGGAGTATCGGATGCTTTATTTCGCATATTAGTCCCTTGAAATTGTCAAAATAATTCTTTCTTGAATGGTCACAAACCAATTAGTTTTCACCTTTTATTATCCAAAAAAAAAAAAAAAATGGATCCGCATTAAAATGTTTTGAAATACAACTAGTTATAAATTTTTTTCGCAAAAATCGGCTGTCCCTAGTTATTGGCCACGTGCCTTTATGAAGAGACGTTTTCTTACATGATCGGTCAGTAGAATGATTATCTGCGACCGGGGACAATGACCTTGACCCCATTCCCGTGACCTTAAATGAACTTAAAAAAAATTTCAGAGGAGTTATAAAATCCCCCAAAAAATTATATCAAACATTTTAAAAATTAAAAAAACATTATATAAAAATATTTTAATATGTACATGTAGGAGGTCCGGGGTTCCAAGGCAGGTGGATCGACTAAGCTCCCGACATGACCGGCCTTCGCCGGGTCTAGCAGTGACCATCTCGTCAGCCATGTTAGATGTCGGTGACCTAGACCTTTGGTTTTTACCCAAATGACCTTCAAGTCGAAATATTGCAAAAATAAAAAAATCTAAAAAATTATAAAAGTGTTTAAAACAAATCCAAAAAATATAAAATTTTAATAAGGAATTATTTCAAAATGCTCAAAAATCCTAAAAAAAGTTTCCAAAAATTCTAACAAATTCCCAAAAAACCCTTGACGCTTAACCCAAGACCCAAGACCCCATGACTCTTGATGCTTAACCCAAGACCCAAGACCCCATGACCCTTGACATTTGACACAAGACCCATGACCCATGACCCATGACCAATGGCATATTCACCAATGACCCATGCATGACCCNGGCATATTCACCAATGACCCATGCATGACCCATGACCCATGACCCCATTATCCACAGGTTCATGACCAATGACCCTAGACCTAAAAAAATTCTAACAATGTATACAAAAATATTATTAATAAATGTTTATAAAAAACTAATATTTTCAGAGATTTCCTCAGGGCCACGTCCAGCAGACGACTGACCCTTACCAATATTTCTCATTGGTTAATTAGTCGACAGGCCTGCACCCCTTCACCTTGCTCATTCTGACAAATGCACTCCACCAACTATATTCATTTTATCGTTTGTAATTCGTTTCCGGTTTTATCACCTAGGTGATGGTAGCGCATTTATTATCGATTTCGCCACCATATTATCAGCCAATTTAGCTATCATGTTGGTTGTTGTCGATCTTGCCATTAACCCCAATTACATAGAACTAGAAAAATCTAGAAAAATCACAGTCCATTCAATTGACCATTACTAGCTGGTCACAAGGACCCATGCAGTATGGTTAATACTAGCTAACGACTAACTCCACCTAAGACTAACTCCACCCAAGACTGGATCCTGGCGAGATTGACTGAGCACAAGACTTTCCGAAGGTCAATTACATATCTGAGTCTATCAACAAGTTCATTCGGGTATTCGGGAAATAGGTAGCCAGTATTCTCGGCGTCTTCTGCCTTCTTCGTGTCACCAATTTTAACAAGTGTGTTGGAGAGGTGTGTCAGTGCATCGAGAAAATCGCCATCGTCGTTTTCATCACTATCACTCTGTTCATGTTCATTTTCACCTATGCTGTCTTCATGATCATCTTCACTACCTGTTTCATCCTCAATATTATATTTGCTTTTTTTGTAGCAGGAGTTGTAAGCTCATCGGTATTTAGAGCCGACGACAGTTTATTTAGATGTTCGTCGACTTCACACAAACGTCTTGCCAGTGTACATTCTGCGCCAGCCGACTGTACTGCACTCATTCCGTCTTTAGTATTAATTGTATCATCAGAATCGCCTGTCGAATCGGTACCCATTGATGCAGCAAGAAATATTGCCGGCAACACTTGCTGACTCCCAGTAGACGAATCCTTGCCGATCTCGGTATGTTCTTCCAAAGTATCGCCTTGCATAAACTGCCTGTTGTCATTGCCGTAATGCTTCATTATGCGAGTTCCCTCGTTGTGTGCAAATATTTAATATGGTGTATTAACAGGATGTAACGAAGTCATCACATACTGTTTCTCAGTGGGCGAAAAAGCACTATTTGTATTAGCCTTGATGTGTTTAATTAAGTTATCACATCGAGTGAACCACCTAGGACAGTTTTTGCTGCTAAAAATCACAGCAAATGGGTTCTTCAAACAGTCACTCTTCTTATATTGCCGCACATTGTTACTTTTACTAAAGGATTTGGCACAGTAACAGCATTGTTTTTCCATGTAATTTGTGAGCAATCGTAGAATGTATGCATGTAGTCGTACATGACATACACGATTTCATATCATCAGTGGCATGAATCGTCTTCAAGCATAGATGAATGCATACACTTTACTCCTGCCGATTGACTCCGGCAGACTGACTTCTGCCGACTAACTCCAGCCGATTGAATCCTGCCGAATAATTCCTGCCGACTGACTCCTGCAGACTGGCTCCTGCCAACTGACTCCCGCATATTGTCTCCTGGTGACTGACTTCTGCCGACTGACTCGCCAACTGACTCCTGCAAACTGTCTCCTGACCACTGACTCCTGCCCACTGACTCCTGTAGACTGACTCTTGCAGATTTATTCCTGGAGACTGACTCCTGCAAAGTTGTTACTGATATTCTGATTTAAAATGAACTAACATATGATATATGAATTTAATAATTTATATATGCAGATTAGAAATCGAATTCATTAAAAGTGTCGGGTATCAATAATTTTTCTTACAGCACATGGTATATGTGGTTTTTCGAGCTATTGCCAGATGGATCCTCTAGCTAAATGTAGAGTCCCTGGATAACTCACCATCGATGCCTCTCACTCGCGAACATGCCGATGATAGTCAATATAGCACCATCCGATTGGGACTTGAACTGGCGAACACAAACTCGTCATCATGTTCGGTGCCCAGAAGTAAATCGCCCCTTTGCGATGCATTTTGCAAACCTTTTCACGAACCATTTATCAATTGAACGAACTTACCCTCTCGAATCACTTTACGAAACCCATTGTGAATTATCCATCTGATTTGAGGAATATTTCAGGTACTGCTCTTTCAAAGAGCTCGTCTTATTCTCCCACCTGTCCTTCTCCCATGCATTTCAAATAAAAAATACGGATGCATGCTGAGAAAACCCAAATACTTGTAAGCCCCATAAGAAAACACACAGGTTCTATTATATATGTATATATAAACATAAACTATAAATATACATAATAATGTATAGAATAAATAACGAAAATTTATATTTCTATATATATTTATATATACACTTAGAATTATATTAAAATTACTGCAGCATGTCTCATTGCTCCCAGAGGGACTCTGTGTACTCATTCATATATTGTGAAATGGTGAGACATGTGGGTAGATTTTTGTTCACGATGATGGGCAAAGGTCAATGTCAAATGTCACATGACATGATCCAAGGTCAAGGTCAACGTTGCTTTTTGTCATGGTTCCTGCTGCTGTGAGTGGGACTAATGGAATTTCTCATAGTGTTCCCATGATTGTTTTATAAGCAAAATTTAGCTTTCTGTTACTTCATACTTATCATAGATGTTGTCCGAAATGGTGGTCAAACGTTATAGTCATGGTCGCATGACATCACGGTTCCTGCTATTGCGAGCAGGGGAGGCAAATGGGTTTTCTCAAAGTGTTCGCATGTTTTTCTTCAGCCTTAAAAATAAGTCACTGTAGATAATATTTAAAACAGAAACATTTTTTTTACCTTGCCTTGTTTAACTGAATTCTTCTCGCAAAGGGAAGTGCATGAGTGACTTGGCTGGTCTACCACCCTTGAGCCTGACTCGACTCTCGAATAGTGGATGTACTATCCCTTCGACTCGTTGAGATCTGCAGGGTGCCTAAGCCCATCGGTCGACCACTTGGCTACCTTTCAGATTTTCGAGATATTAGTTGATAACGCAATATTGGACAGTGTGGGCGCATTCCACGCTAGTAATACAGGTTGTGAGTGTTGGCAGTAATCTGAATTTTATGACTTCATTCCGATCGGTTCATAACGAAAACATTTGCTATTCTAATATACTAGTCAGGGCTGCCTAGTCTTTATTAGCATCATCCAATGCGATGTATAATGCTCGACACATGTGCAATATGCACTGGTTGGTAAGTGTTTATAACTAGTTTCCTATACATATTTTTTATAACTCTTTGCATCGGTATGTAGCAGTGTCGACCTTGTCTCTCCTCCTGCTTCTCTGATCTGTCAAAGTATATTATTTTAGTCTCATGTGACGTACGCTGCTCGATGCTCACACAATATGCGTTGTTTGGTAGTGGAATAAGTGTGTCTCTGTACTGTAGTGTATCTCGGTCGGAGGGTGTACGTGGGGGAAATCGTTTGCTTTTCTGCTGTATTGACCAAGGCTTCCATGTCAGTTTTAAGACGCATGGTCTTGTCTAGAAACGACTGATGCGTTGTACAGTGCTCGTCGCTTGTGCAATACATGTTGGTTGGTAGTTGTTTTAACTATTTTCCTTTTTTATGTCTACTGACGCCATTGCTTCACGATGGTAATTTTTTTGGTCTAACGTAATGTACAGCGTTCGTTGCTCGCGCAGTATGCATCGGTTGGTAGGTGTTTTCCTTTGCAAGTTTTATATATAATCATCAATATATATCAGTATCATAGTTTCTTGCATCACCACTGGTTTAAATGCATGATGTTTAGTCGCAAGCAAAGAAATTCAGTCATTAAAAGTCATTTAATGTGTATCGTACTTCACACACTGTTGTCATTTTTGAGGTTGATCCTTGAAATCATTCGTTCTTTCACATGTTGGCATGCATTCTTGCTTTTACTAAACTTCTTGGCATGATAGCAACAATGATATTACTTTTATGGACTGTGGCTCCATCGGGTTTTTTAAAATATATATTGTGACTCGTTATTACATCATGCTCGTGAAGTACTTGCATATATGTCAGTCCTTTATTGTATCTTACGTGACTGATTATTCATGTACAGTATGGTTTCATATCGCTTACACTCAGTTTCTCCCAACCCTTAAGTTGGCTGATGGTGTTTATTTATATTATGGCATAAATCTTTCAATGTAACCCGCGAAGACGTATGTCTTGTAAACGGTGCAAGTGTATACTACTTTGTTTTTCATTATATGGCTTGTTGTTAAGGGTTACCCATGCTAGCGATTACTTGGGCTGCTGGCCCTTGCAACGGACTGGCGGTGTTCGTTTATATTACTATATATGTATTTTACTTGTACCCACAACTATGTACATCATGCATGCCGCATATTTGTATATGTCTTGTTGTTTTGCATATAGTCGTTTGTTGTACGTTACCCATGATACTGTTTATTAATGTGTATATTCATACAACTATGTATACAACCTGGATGTCGGTGGGCGAAGGGAGGCTAGCTATCGCTGAGGGGATCCGAGTTGGTAGAAACCTGTGGTAGCAGACGACATGGGTGGCGGAGGGCGATTGTCGAGTGCATGCAGGTCGATGTGGATGTGTGTTGTATTTCAGCCCCTCCACTCCTACACGCAACTGAAACATTGCAATGCTCTTGTATGTATACCTTTATTTTCTTTACATGCATGGACGGTTGATACATGTTTCCGAACTTCAACGGTTTGGAAAAGCTGGCTTACTATGGTTGTAAGAGGGCTTAAGGCCTACTAGTCCTTATCTTCTTGATTGCAGTCGAAAGTGAAGTCTCTGATATGAATTTGGTGGTCGTAGCTTCGGTGGGAGGGAAATGTTGGGCAACTATGCTCATAAGATAGCTTAAAGTCTACTTGCCCCTAACACCATGTTTGTCATCGGAGGTGATGCCTATGATATGAATTTGTGTAATATAGCTTCTGTGGGTGGGAAATGGCATCCAACTATGCCTTTACGATGGACTAAGGTGTTCTTGATCATGCAGTATTTTCTTCGTAAGAGGTGATACCTATGTTTTGAATTTGGTGACTATAGTCTCGGTGGGTGGGAAATGGTAGCCAACTATGCTTATATGAGGGTTTATGGCGTACTTGCACTACCATCCTGTTCGTTGTCGGAGGCGATGTCTGTGCTATGAATTTGACAACTATAGTTTCGGTGGACGGGAAATGGCAGTCGACTATGCTTATAAGATGTATTAAAGATTACTGGACCCTACCAGCCTGTTCTTCATCAGAGGCGATTTTTAATATAAGAATGTGGTGCCTATAGCTTCGGAGGGTGGGTAATGGTGGGCGACTATGCTTAAAAGTGGGTTTAGGTTGTGCTAAACCCTGCGGTTTTTTTCGTAGTTGGGGAAGTGCCTATTTTATGAATTTGGTAGCTTTCTTTTAAATGGTTCGGAAATTACAGTCAACTATGCTTATAAGTGGGCTTAAGGCGTACTTGACGCGCGCGTGGGGCGACTTTAGGCTAGCGTGAGTGGGCCGGCATCACCTCCTGCAATTTTTTTATATCCGAAATAGCTTCCAACTAAAAAAAGTCTCAGCACTCCTGGTGGCCGCCATTTAAACTACACTATCCGATGATAGCACGCCTCTGCAGGCGGCGAGTAAACCAACCAACACACAAAATGGCCGCACCTATACCAGCACTCCTAGCTGCGAACTAAAGAACTTCATACACTGAGGTGGCGGGTGCGGGAATTAAAGGTGTTCGCTTACAGCGGCCGACTGGCGGTGGGAATTATAGATGGCTGCCTACAGCAGACGACGTGTGGAGATGGAGGATGCAAAAAGCAAAAGAGAGGGGTGGGATACAAGAGAGAGAAACTAACAGAGACTGGAAGGAACATGAGAAAACCCCCGTGGGATATGACAGACGAGAGGCAGAAAGGAATGAGGGAGCACGAAAGAAAATAAAGGAGACCAGAAATAATATGAGTAACCCTCCCCCAAAGTGATATAATGGACGAGAGGCAAGAAGGAATGAGGAGTGCAAGGGAAAATAAAGAAGACCGGAAGGAATATGAGAAAACCCCCATGAGTAAGAACGGACGAGAATAGGTAGGAATGACAGAGCATGAGAATATAATTACTTCGGAACGACAGAGCGGGAGGAAAAAATTGGAATGCAAGAGCATGAAGTGTCGAGGTGTAATAATAGAGCAAGAGAGACAAAAGGAAATATAATATGGCCACTGCTGGCGTGGAATGACGGAGCAGAAGGTTTCCACGTTACTCATCTAAGATAGCCGCCATGTATTCCGTATTCCGGCCCCCATACCCTGGCAATGAACTCTCTTTTTCTACTACTATCATGTGTTATTGGACAAATTTTAATAACCTAAAATAGTTTTAATGTATATTCATATATATTTTAGTCTCCCGTAGCAAATATTTTGAGTATGGAAAGAAAATGTATATGCTCACGTGTCAGCTAAACGACTTAGGTTTCTTATCAACCAGTTATATATATACATTATGGATTCCTCTGTAATGTAGATAAAAATATAAATTGGCTTTACGTGGTTTGTTACAGTGAAGGCATTTCTAGTAACTTTCTAAAGTTACGTATGATTAAGATGTTTTACTTTCGAATTAATATCATGAGTTAACTAAATGTATTTTAGTGATATCGTTGGGGTGTCTTAAGCATTATATATTACATGTGTTATACACACATTAAACAACGTACAAATCATTGAAACATGATCAAATACCTAATATTTTATACAAGCGAAACTTGAAAAGAATTTTTATTTATGTTTTTGCTTTAAAAACTTGAGATCATACGTTTATGGACAAATTGTCAAATAATGTTTGAGTGTTACAATTTCTTCTTATTAACAGCATTTTACAATTTTGTCGTTGCGAGTCACGTTCTTAAAGGCATATAAACAAATTTTCCGCTAATATATATTTATCAAAATGATCTTATAGCATTAGAAAAATTATATTTAGTGGAAAAATAAATTATTTTGATAAACAGGTGTTGGTAACTTTTTTATGGGAAATGTGTATGTTTCAAATTGGTTGCAATATATTTTAGTATTTTATTATGAAGTCTTTAAGAGTAACGCATTAAATGGTTTGAAGTAGAACATTTATTTAAATACTTGTCTGTATATTGTTATATTGGCTATTTAAGGAGAGATTATTGTTGACAAAGAAGTAAGCAATAATGAAGCATCACTTATGAATTTACAAGACACTATAACTCTATTAAAATATTTAACTCATTAGATATTTATTGTAGATTTTTAAAAATAACTCTGAAAGTAAACCAATATGCTTAATGTTATCCCTAAAAGATAAAACCAGGATTAAATAACGACTTAGAGGGAATTAGATCGTCAAAGCAATGCTGCGTGTGGTTTCTTTCGTATAGGGAGCAGTAATTAGTTTTGGTTTTCAGAACCCAAGGGGCCGCGGTGGTGTAGTGGCCACACCACTTGCCTCCCACCTAGGCGAACCGGGTTGAATTCCCGGCGGGGTCGCTCTCTAATATTCGCACGTGGGAATCATGCAATACGATGCTGCTGGTTGGCGGGTTTTCTCGGGGATCTCCCGTTTACCCCGCCCCTTCATTCCGGCGCTGCAACATACTCGCCTCACTTCACCCTCATTGGCTCTCAAGACCTCGATGTTAAGAGCCGCCCAAATCTCTTCACTCTTAAGCATCGCGATAGATTTCACGACCCTGAGAATGCTACCCCAGGTTTTGCTAGTTCATTTGCTGTTTTATGGGTGTGAAGCATACCCTTTCTAACAAGGCTGCACATTATTCGGGCACACAATTATACCGTGTTTGTTCATTGGCTCAAAGTTTTTCAGGGCGTGTCAAATGAAGTATGGTCCAACGAAAATCATAGTGCACTTCACATGCAATTATAATACAACTTGTCGCCAAAAAATAACGCGAATTCTGCATGTATCGAGTAATAAATTTCACTGTATTCACGACGCAAATCAACAATACAATCCGTTTGGTTATTTTACATAAATAACTGGGCAGAGGAAATACACATATCAGCGTGATCGCATGAGTGTATCTTTCCTGGGAAACGAAATTTAAGACATAATAAAGTTTTTTCCACTGTAAAGACCGTTAAAATAAAACATTACTCCCCCCCCCTCCCAAATTAATTTTTGTTATTAGAATCATCTGATTTTCGCTACGAATGGTTTCAACTGCTACGCGTCTTATTTGCCTGCCCGCGAATCACAGGCGTTCAGGACTGGAGTAACGTAATTCTCATTGGCCCAGTAAATATCACACTGTGGTCGACGAAGGCACGCGGCCAATAACGGAATGAAAAATGCAGGAGTTCCGGTATTATGGTGAAATCTAGCTTCTGTGGATTTATTTTCTCGGAACTCTGATGTCTTGATTAGTATTCAGTAGCACGTCATTCGTACACACATTCGCTTGTTTTCAGTGAAATAATTGTCACGTTATCGGCTTATAACATTCACCTAGCGACTAAAGCAGTTCATGGTCATTACAAAAATGCTTTAAGGCGTTAAAAATTCTGCTCTTGTAACGTTACAGTCATATTACAATGCACGTTGGTGTAGTTTCATAGTTTAGTAAACGTACATAGAACGTCTTAGTAAAATTTACAAAGATTTTTATAGTTGAAGTATTACTGGCTCAGCTAAGTATTAAAGTGTATTATCACAAAGACACCCGGAGTGTAACAGCAAGAAAACCGGAAGGATGCACGAACAGAATAGAAGAATTAGGCTGCATGCAAAAAATTTTTTTTTTTACAAAAATAAGGCATTTCCTATAATTAACCGTAGGCGACAAGAAAAAAAACAAAAAATTCTCGGCTGGGGTGTGTTCTGAATCTATAGATACACAGCTCAAAAGGTGATTATTTCGTATAACGTATCCAAATCACCAAAAAAACATTACATTACGTATCCAATGATACATAAAATCCACCCAAAAAGTCGTCTATTTCGTATCCAAACTAAGTCCTTAGAAGGCCAAAACAAATGCAAAATTTCTTCCTGCGTATCCAGCCCGCCTGTAATTACCTGCTTTTTACCAAAAGTTTCTTTGTGCGTATCCACATGAAAAACGACCCGAATTTAAAAGTGGTGGGGTTGCATATCCAAAATGACAGGTGGAAATTGCCACCAAGCCTCATTTGTTCCGATTCGCGTATTCATTTATCTTTTAAAAACATTTATAAAAATACCTAAGTGTTTCCTGTGGCGTATCCAAACTGAAAACGGAACAATGGGTTACTTTACCAAAAGTTTCTTTGTGCGTATCTACATGAAAAACGACTTGANTGGATACTCGATAGTGCACTCGCAGGTTTCCTATGGTTTTACCATAAGAGTACGCAATACGGAACAATCACCGCTCAAAATCCTACGATGAACCACGAGAGGTTCCTTGAACACGAATAAGCTGGTATTAACTCAACCGTCAGAGCATTAACATTCTCTTGTAAGAATGGAGAACCAGTATTCTGAGTGTGGTCTGTGATTCAAACTGTAATTTAAAATCCATTAAGAATTGCTCACAAAAAAGAAACAAATGTAACTTTATCACGAGGAGCGCTACAGCAAGTGAAACATTGATCTGAAGTTAAAATAAAAACAAGAGAATTAAAGTTAATTTATGAACATCAAAGATTGCAATACGAATCAACTGCTACATTCCCGCTGACACTGTAGTTTGAAATGTTGTCAACTTTCCAGAATCAACCAGTAACGTCAATTACTATAGTTGAGATGCTAGAGGAAAATAGCTTACCTTTCTACTTAAAAAATAAGTTTAGGTAATTAAACTTTTTTTACAAAATGTGTGTTAGAAATTTTTTTTTCTGCGTCATAATTAAGTAATTAAGAACATTTTCTGGAATATTTTTTTCTCTTTTCAGCTAGATTAAAATATTTCACCCGAAATTTGAACATGATTATATTTCTTCCTCGGCAATACGTGCAAATTGAGAATGTGAAAGAAGGCTGCTATTGTTCTCCTAATGGAGTTTAATGGTTTTAGGGAAAGGCACTGTTCCTGCACGCCAGTGATCTTTTATACTCTTCATTGGCTCCATTTTTGCAAGATCTCATCTACTTTTTCTTCACAAAAATTACTTGTGAGTTGGTGCGAACTTGACAGGTCGATATGCAAAGAATATCAGGTAGCTTCAATTAACGTCAAAACTTATTTTCTTACAGTAGGGAAAATATTACTTGCCGTTATGTATGGAGACACATTAATATTGTTCTTACGAATATTTACAATAACATGATTTTTACTTATAGTCTATAAATAAAAATATCACATAATTTGGAAATATCGCATCTAGTAAATGTACCCAAAAATTATTTTCACTAAGGCTTAACTAAACTTTTGCTTATCACTTACTGGAATAAACTGTTGACTGCCAAAATTTTTTTCGAATATTTGTTATAAAAATATTTTTTACTCTACTGTTCTCTGGGTACGGGCAGGTATTACAGATTTCTCCTCAAAATGTCTTTAAAAATGAGAGCGTAATGATAAAACAAAATCATCTGCTAGGTTATCAAATAATTTTTTTTTTCGTTATCCCTTTTTGAAGCGTGATTGACTTGTCAGTTAAATGTATTCTCGGCAGCATTAAACAATGGAACAATTCTACCGTCTGGCAGCACGATCTTCCAGAGTTTCAGAATATCCACAAGTGACCGGTTGTCGTCTCCCTTTGGCAAAGCCATTGTTTACACGAGCAAAATGAAGTAAATGAAACGAATAAAAGGATACGAGACCCCTTCTGAAATAGAAGTCATCACCAAAAGCGGCCACAGTTGGCCATCATGTATTTTGGACATTAATTGCACCTTTTATGTAGAATTTAGTCGAAGGATATTGGGGAAGGGAGGGGGAAGCAAACCTAAAGAAATATGCCAGCACAAAGGAACATCTTTAAAAAAAATATACTGCCTTCCCATGCATAGATAAATAACCTTTTTCAGAACGTATTTCGTCGGACACTAATTCCGTTACAATGCCGCCTCCGTGGGAGCGGAAACGATCTATGTTCGTATTTCGCCAAGGAAAAACTGGGATTCTAAAACTCGTTATTTACAGAATACATTAATTTTAATATGCCTTATATTTATACATAAGGCCACCTGTTTTTCGCGAAGATTTGCGCGGAGACCAGACTTCAATATCCTATGTGAACACTTGCAGCCTTCCTTTGGCTATTGGCCTTTTGTCTTTGTGAGGTGAGAGTCTGTTATATGAGTAACCCTATCAGCAGTAAGTTTCTCCGATACTGACCGTCCGTGATTCGCGGGCAGTCAGCTAAGATACGTAACAATTGAAATGATCCAGTCACGAAAGTGTTTCAAACTAAAATGTTTTGTATCACAACCTGTCCGGGAATCTTTTCGCGCAAAACAGGTGGCCCTGCCAATGGGCGTAAGAAAACTGCTAGTGATTCCGTAGGGTATTAAAGTCTAGCATGTGCGAAAATCTTTTCGAGAAATTTGGGCGTCCCTAATTATTAGAGACCTGAAGAATTCTCGGATTCATTTTGATACAAGCTAGAATTCAAAACACGTGTATTTATATAACTTTAGCCATTGGTCCACACGGTGTTTGACACCTCCTGGAGAACGCCGGCCTAATCGTTGCCTTCCACTGTGACAGAAGACAACCAATGTGCAGTTAATATCGGCATATTTGTACTAACAACTGTGCAGTCTAGCCTGCAGGTCATTGAACTCGCGAATTTTCCAGGTCTCTACTAATTATTAGTCGCGGCGCTTTTAGAGCGTTGGGCTCACGCATAAGCAGAAGTTGCAAGGACACAAAAAAAATAACGTGCTCTATTTGTCAAACAAGAAACCTGTTATCGCTGCTGCCATCGTTGTGACATTTGGGCATGTCTTATTACTAGAGATGTCACGGTGGCTGTGCGATTAGCCTGCTCACCTCCCACCAAAGCCAACCGGGTTCAATCCCCGGCCGTGTCACTCCTGGAGTTTTGCATGTGAGAATAGTGCCAGTCGATGTCACTTGTCGGCCGGTTTTCTCGGGGATCTTCCGTTTCTCCCACGCTTTCATTCTGGATCTGCTCCATTCTCACCTCAATCACCCTCATCGGCTATCAATATCTCGCTATTAATAGCCGCCCAAATCTCCCCACTCACGTCACTCACTCCTATTACTAGAGACCCTAAAATTTCGCCACAGAGTAAATATAGATACAGAGATGAAATAGCGTTGCGGTTCCTTTGATGTGGGCGTACCCATACTCTGGTTGATTTTGCAAGGGTCTGGGAAAGAGCTTCGTGTCTGATTGGCTACCGCGTGCTGCGAAAGGTTCCCTATTTGTTACACTGTCGGCTGGTAAGCAAGGTACAACGCGCTGATTGGCAAACGACGTTCCGACATGTTGCCGGCTAGTGACGCAATTTTGATGACGCGTGCTGCTGGAGTTGGCGGAATAGGGGTCTATTTCTTCTTTGTATTCTTATTAATTCCGTGATTTCGCGTCATGAGTACAGATTTGCAAAATTGGCTTTATAATTTGGCACCAGGCTGAACTTCACACCTCTATACATACCGCAGCCAGCATCGTTTCCCCATTGGCTGATTGATAGAAATTAAACGTCACCCTTTAGGACTGAACTGCACGTGATTGGGGCATACAATTGTGAAGTGCTCATCAAGTGTTGCAGAGTTACACGAGGCGTGTCATATAAAGTATGATATAATGATAAACGTATTGCAAATGTACACGTGTTCAAATTTTAACATGTCCCCAAACAATATCGCGAATTTCGCTTGTCTGTGACACTTAGCGTGTTACCACATTATAAAGCAAAATTATGGGCATCTGCCCTTTACGGAATAAGTACGGAATTATGTTAACTTATAACGGATCCTAAGCAATCTGGATTCACTCGAGCAGTCGTGTCTGGCAGGGATTTTTTATTTATCTTATGGGAATTTTTTTTAGTTGCTGGAGAAGTTAGGCCTGGAAACCTCATTCAGTCTGAGCACAGCTGTAGGTGGTGGGAGAAAGGAAGGGAAGAGGGGAGAAGGAGATAGTTGAAACCGGAGGTCACAGAGCAGCACTAATATATGAGTGATGTGACAACTCGCAACTCTTCTCACTTGTTCTGTTTCCCTCGCGAGAAATCCGCCTGCCTTTTCCTTCCTTTCCCCTCGGGTAATTTTTTTTATACTTCTTTCCCGTCCGAAATATGCTTGTTCATCTCTGTCCCAGATTCCATGACTAGCGGGGAAACATTATTATTATTATTATTATTTTGCCCACGCTCGTTCACGCATGAGAGCCGCCACATTTACATTTGACGCTACCACTTCGGTTATTAGAAAGCAGTATCTGCGCTTGCTTCTGTCTTCCCTCTCCCCTTCCTCCCAGTGCTCACAGTTGCCTTTTGTTCTTAGCTTCTCGTCAAGTGTGCTTGTTCGTGGTTTGCACGCACAGAGAAAAGGAACAGGAAACGATGTTTAGAAGCTTTTTGTTTTTTTTTTATGTTCGAGACCGACTGAAGCCATAGGTCAAAATTTCTTCCAGGGCAGAGGATCTGCTACAAAGTACATGCATTTTTTGTTTGGTTGTTTGTATTTTGAGTTGGAGAGGATAATGACTACAGTAAACGTAATAAGATACATTAGTTTAAAAAAAAAACAAGTGGCATTTTATTTAAAATTTTAATGGCTAATTTCAGCACTCTAAAACCACTCTCGTAATCTTCCTAAACTCTGCGAGAAGATTTTAACGTGCACATAGAAACCTGCGAAATTCGCGTTATTGTTTGGAGACACGTTAAAATTTAAAAAAAGATTCCAAACAATTTTTTTTTCAATTTCAGACCTACCTTATGTTTTTTTTAAAGACTAAAGTAATTTTTCATGATGTACGAATTCTATGACGTCATCTGAGAATTCAGTAAGCGGCACTGTCTGCAGTTTAGGAGAGTGTGAAACAAAAATCCTGATGTATAACAAATCAAATCATAATATTATGAAATTCATAAATAGAAAAAAAGTGATGTTCCAGCAACCTAGCTTGAAGAAACCGAGAAAATCACTTTGCAAAATACATTTTTATTATTTCAGTATAAATGTATGTATCCTTAGTAAGTTCGTAGCCCATAATTTGGCCGCAGCGATGATAGTAGTTTACGTTATATGAATTAAACTAATTGCTACAACGTAATATGTATAAAACGATAAAACGATTATATTAAGCATGTCTAGTCAGAACTGTGCCCTTACATTAAACAAAAAGGGTCTAAATAAAAGTACTGTCATAGCAACAACATTTTTTATTTGATTTGAAACAAAAAAAAGATATTATTAGAATACCACAACTGTATAGCGCTTATTTCCCAATATTTTCAATAACTTTAAATTTAATGCACATTTTTTTTATATCTAAGTGTTTTTTGCCTATGATTTCGCTCATTTTCAGAAGCCGAGTTTGTCAATATCCCATTTAACAGTTGTGATAGAATATCATTTTTAAAAACGTATACCTTTATATAACTCCAAAAGTGTAAAAATAAAATATTATTTTATGGAGATAGCTATATTTTAAAAAATTACAGTTTACAGCTCAAAATTTTAGCTTTTCATGCTTTCGCAGTTTGCTGGAAATGTACTTTATTAATGAGAAAAGATAACTATTTGAAGGAAATTCCTTCTCAACTTTTTTTATTAAACAGCTAGACTCTTTATAAAATAATTTGAAAACGTACATTTAACTGCAACCAGGCTGTTAGCTATATAAAAAAATTATTGTTAAATATTTAACTCAGATTTTTCATTAAAGAAACTCCAATTATTCTATCTAAAATTCGAGGCTTATTGAGAAAACTTAATTTAAAAACCTGTGCTCGTGTAGCGGAAAAACGGATCACTTGTGGCATATAATGATACAACTTTTAGTTTCTATGTCGTCGTCGGGGAAATATAGTCTATTCGCGGTTTCTTCACATCATTTGAATCAAACCTCTGAAAAATCACCTCATGTGTGATGTGTTTGGTTATTTCGTAAATATGCCATTTATCACAAGCGTCATATGCTTCTGTTAACATAACAGTGAAGTGAAGAGATTTGGGTGGCTCCTAACAGCGAGGTCCTGAGAGCCGAGTTATAATAGTATGTTATTTTAGAGACAAGCAAAATTCGCGTTATTATTTGGCATCAGGCTGAACTTCACAGTACTGTATGCACTAGAGCCAACGTCGTTTCTCCATTGGCTGCTGCAGAGATGTGAAGACCTTCCCTCTCTGACTCAACTACACGTGATTGGGGCACAAAATTGAGAAGTTTTCCTTTATTGGTACAGAGTCACTCATGGCGTGTCACATTAAGTATGGTCCAATGACAAACGTATTGCAAAGGTTTATTTATATCTAGTTGAACATGTCCCTAAATAATAACGTGAATTTTGCAAGCGTCTACTTATTTTACGTTATATTAATGCTTTACCTATATTTTATTTATAAATTCTAATTTTTTATTTGTATTTAATAAGAATTAAAACAGTGAGAAAACATTTCTATTGGTAGCGCATAGTAAGATATAGTTCTCATTCAAAATATTATTACAGCAGAGTGCGCACGAATTCAGTGCGTTGTCTTCTTGTGTAATTTTCTAGACTTAGCTAAGCTTAGTTTGCACGAGGCGGAGGAATATCCTGGATGTAGAACTTTAGCAGGGCTTCAGGAAAGTGCGAAATAACCACGAATGGATTAAACACGCAAAGCTTGGCAACGTATTTTTGAAACACGTTGTAAGCTGGGCGATGCCGCTTCTTCAATTCACCCTTCTTGTGCATCAAGCCAGTCTATTTCCTGCGTTCGGCCCGGCTCCCGAACCGCACACGTTATTTTTAGAGATGCGCAAATTTCACGCATTCATTTGACGGCAGCGTCGGCTGCTAGCTCCTCCGATTGTGTTTTTTTTTCTTTCGTGATTGGTCTGCGTTCCTTTCAACTTGCGCCGGATCAACCAGAACCTCAAAAAAAAAACATGGATCATTTAATGCTATCGATAAGGACGCCCGAATTTCGCGAAAAGATTTCCGCACATGATAAATTCCAATATTATACGGACGCACCAGCAGTTTTCTTTTGCTTATTGACGGCGTTGCTTTGTGTGAAGACATTTTCCTACTTGACAGGCCAATGAGAAATAGGTAACTTCTATAATGTACGTCTGAGATTCGCATGCAGAAACCTAAAACGCGTAACATGGAAACAATCCAATAACGAATGTGGATCTGAGCTAAAGTGTTATGAAATACAACTGGTCGTGAAATCTTTTCGCGAAAATCGGGTGTCCCTAGTTATCAAATCAAGTTCTTTCACGTATAAATAAACATAAATTACTGTCCCTTTAGCCATAGAGACAAAGAACAAGTACTAGACGCTTGAGTGTGTACAGAACTGCTCTGTCCGGCTTTCCCCATGAAGAAACGGCGAGCAGTTGGGGCCAATAATTGCTGTAGAAGGATTACAGCCAATGAGACGAATTCTGAGAAGCAAACAAGTCTACTCAAAGCTTTCCTCCTTTTTATGTGACTGCAGCGACAGTGCATGGCCAAAGAATATGCAGGAAAACAGAGGCGAAATGTAGTTTGTTTCGTGTAAGCGGAGACCGCGGTGGTGTAGCGGCTAGACTTCTCACCTCCAGCCTAGGCGAACCGGGTTCGATTCCCTGCCGTGTCGCTGCCGGATTTTCGCACGCGGGAATCGTGCCCGGACAATACAGCTGGTCGGGTGGTTTTCTCGGGGATCTCCTGTTTCCGCCCCACCCTTGCATTCCGGCACTGCTCCATTCTCACCTCATTTAGTCCTTAACGGCTCTCAAGGCTTCGTTGTTAAGAGCTGCCCAAATCTCTCAACTCAACAAGCGTTTCATGCTTGTGTTAACGTATAAGTACCTTATTTTCGGTTAAATTGAATTTTCACTTACATGTTATCGAAAAATATAATATTAAAAGAACAGAGAGAATATACGTGTGTTGGAAATCCCTAGCAGGGAGTAGTTCTTATGTAAAATATTATTAAACTAAGTGCGCACGATTGCGGTGCGTGGTCACTTTGGTATGATTCCTTATACTTGGTTAAGCTTTTTTTCTATGATGCGGAGGAATATCCTGAAATAATAACTTTAGCAAGGCTTAAGAAAATGGGCAATTAACCGTGAATGGACTATACAAATAATCACATGTGGTCGCGATCATAATGATTTTGGAAATAAAATTAGTAAGAAGTAATACACCCAAATAATTGTAGATGAAAACATTTTCCATTAACTATTTTAAGATACATACGATGTCACAAAGAGATGATGTTTTATAAATTCTGTTGTGTACCGCGAGGAAATGTTTGTGTGCAGTTTAAGTGAAGCTATACGCAATTATTTTTGTTGAACAATTTTTACAAGCGTAAATTAAACTAAAATTAAGAAGATGCTTCACGTTACCAACTGTCTCATGTTTGCTTTCTTAAATGTTTATAAAAGATTTGGGTTATTTTTTTTTTGTTTCAAAACTCTTAAACTGTATGATTTTGAACCAAATAGTTGTTTATTCTTGGCATAAATATAAAATAATGTGTATGTTAGATTTGCAGTAACCGTAGTGTGCGTGCTGCCATTAATGTGCAATTTTAGAATACCGTAACATTCGATATAAATATCTGAAAGTGATCCATCGGTGACCTTTCAAGAAAATATGTAAGACTTCGCGCTGTATTCTTCCCAACGCAGAAAGCACTCCAGACAGAGTGACCCTTGAATCGTTCTGCTAGCAAGTTATTTCGACCGAGCGCTTTTTTTTTTACAGCCCGACCCAATACCGGCAATTGTGGCGGTTGACTGTTCGTTCAGATGAAATTTTGCTTCATTCCAGATGGTCAAGTAGGTCAAGAGAGTTGGTCGAGCCTGAAATTTTTCTCGCGTACGATCTCACGAACTTCCTGCTGCTGTCTTCTACGCCTCTGCTGTTTTATCTCTAGCGAAGTTTGTAATAGGGAGAAGGTTTTCTAGTCGACTACTTGCGAAACGGCTTTTTAACCCGTCCAGTTAATTACGAGCCCTATATTTGGAATTGTTTTAATTACCGATGTGCGCTGTTCCTGTGTCGAGCGTGCGTCTTGCAACCATTGAACAATACGCCGCGTGTTCGATGTTACCAACACGAAACTTTCCGAGATGAGAGGTGAGCGAACTTCAATAAATCATATTTCTTTCAAAGAAGAAGCTCGAAAGACGGGACAATGATTCATTATTATGTTCAATTCCATCCATAAATATGTGTCCTTCAACTTCGACATGGGGACTGAATTGTTTAAGGTGGCTGTCAGGTGAAGGGCCGGCCGAGTGAAATCATATGTTTTACATAAGAAATTATTTTAATCACGTCTCAGTTATCTGTAACAATATCGCTTCCAAACAAACTTTGTTAGTCATTGCTCGAGTGGTTTTTTTAAGTAAAATATTAATACTGTTACGTGCGGCAGCTCACACAGGCCGCATTATGCGTGATCCTATACTATGGCTTGATAGGGAGGAGCGGGGAGGGCGGCACCTACACCTTCCCTTCCCCTAAGGCAAAAATGCTCACTATCTCGTCGTATTTATTTCCAGATTGTCTGGATTTTCATCTATTCGGTTGACATTCAGTCTCAAATCGGAAAAACGAAAGCCTACTCCACCCATTTTAAGTATTGTGTTATCATCGTCTCAAGAACAAGACTCATTATAATCTTAGAAAACGTATTACAATAAATTTCGCTCAATCTTATCCACTTTGAAATGTTGATTATAACCTCAGTTTCGATGTAGAGATATGCGATTATGGGTGGTGGTGAATGAAATTGTGGCGGCTACAAAATATGGTGTTAAATGTCTCTCTAACATATTTGTTTTAGTGGGAAATTTTTTTACAGTACTATTACACCTTAACTATTTTTCCGTGATTAAAAAGTAGAGCTTATTTTATTGCTACTGAAAACCGTTTTATAGTTTAGGTGTTCTCCAAAAAAATTACTTTTATATTCCAAAATGTATTATTAATCTTCGCTATCGTCCTTTTAATAACCAGAGTTATACAAATTTGATTAACTTACTTAGAGTAGCTATTGTTGCAAAATAAACACAAAATTTTACAGCCGGTAAAATTATTTCTAATACCGAACTTGAAATAAAATTTCAAACTAGCATATTTTATGCGAATTTATTTGGCTATTTTTTTTTTAGTAAACAATATTATTTAGATGCCACAACTCAACTGTTGTGTCACTGAAATATTTTTTTGTTGACAACATAAAACGTTTACAGGGTGATTTCCCTGCAAAATATTTTATCTGCGAGGATTTGTGACATTTTCATTAATTTCCAAGATATAAAATGTTACTGGCATTTATTTAATGGTGGGGCCGCGGAGGATGCGCGGTAAGCCTGCTCACCTTCCACCAAGGCGAACCGGGTTCAATCCTCGGCCTGGTCACTTCCGGATCTTCGCATGTGGGAATCGTGCCGGACGATTACGCTGGTCTGCGGGTTTTCTCGGGGATCTCCCTTTTCCACCGTCCCTTCATTATGGCACCGCTCTATACTCACCTCAACCACCCTCATCGGCTCTCAAGACCTCGCTGTTAATAGCCGCCCACATCTCTTCCCTTATTTAATGGTTTTCAGAATATCGTGTGACACGATGGGCTGCTATGTACACTGTTAAAAATTCCCGTAGATTCACAGCAATGTTTATTGTATAGTTAAAATACAGGAACGCGATACGTAACGACAAAAAATGAGTTGAACTCGATTAAAAGATATTATAGATCGTCTCCGTATTTCTTATCTTCGGGTTTCGGAAACGAACAATGCCAATTCTAAGCGAAGCTTATTTCGGCACTTTAGCGAGAAAGTCATTGATTCTATGGCATTTAAGATATGCATGCCCCGTAGACCTATTCTTTGAAATATAAAAAATTTGCATCGGGAACTTGTAACTGCCAGCAAAACTTATTAAAAATTTTAAGCATTTTCTATAAACTGAAATGTTCAAGTTTGTAATGTTCCTGGAATTATTAAAAACGCTCATTATATCCACAGTTGCCACGCGAAGTTTTATGTGAATGGTACGAGTCTCTTGCAGAACCAAATGTTCCAATTTTTTTTATGCGGTGAAAACCTCTATAACGAGTTTTTTTCTTCGTAATCTTTTTTTTGAAACCTGTAAGTTAATAAATACTGACCAGGAATTTTACGGAGATGTTTGTGAATGTGATGAAAGTTTTGTGAAATAAAAAAAAAACTCCTTTATTGAAAAAGCAACGCATCCGTAATTTTAAGGAGATGTATAAGAATTTGTCACCAAAAATTTTCCGTAAACTGACTGAATTTCTTTTTTTAACTGTGTATTTAGTAGACGAAAATTTTTTCAGGAACGAGGCAGACGCAAGACTCACACATAACACACACGCGACCGACTTTCCATTCATACCAAGTTTCCCAAAAGAACATCGTTCTTGGAGAAAGACGAAAAAAAATTAACCTCGCTGTGTTATCCCAGAATTTGGTTGCTGTATTATAAGAGTCCACAATTTTCTGAGAAATAATAATAACATAAAGGTTTACAGTGTACACTGCACACGCAAACGCTTCTGTACCCGACCGGTTTTCTCCTTGGACGAATTTCTTCTACGAAAAAAAAAAAATATGTTTTCAATCGGCTGCGTTTGTCATTTTTGAAACCTCTACTTCCCCTTGTTTTGTTTCGAGACAGTTTCCAGGTGAAGTTGGAATGGTTTTATACAGACGACATCCAACTTGACGTTTCAGTGAGTGAAGAGATATGGGCGGCTCTTAACATTTATGTATCTGTGACGTAGTAGTAGTGGCACAGAGTAGATTAGTGCACAGACACGAAATGGCGTGGCGGTTCCTTTGATGTGGGCGTACCCATACCCGGATTGGCTGCCTGAGGCTCTGGGAACGGGCCAAGCGTCCGACTGGCTACTGCGTGACGCGGAAGGTTCCCTATTGGCCGGTTTACCGGCTGTCCAGTAGGTTGCCAGGCGCTGATTGGCGAACTTCGTTCCAAAATTCTTGCTGGCAAGTGATGCCTTTTTCCTGGCGTGTGCGACTGTATTTCGTGGTATAAGCGGCTGTTCAACCTCTGTATTCTTAATTATTCTGCGGTGGTGACATTACGGGGAACAGTTATAACACTCTGAGCGATGATGACGTAAAATTACGTCACATGAATTAAACACAGCTATACGGAGTTTGCGGCAATAAAACGTCATCCGAATACATTGAAGATATTAGCGACGTAATATTACTTCGCCAGCAGTTTTCATCACTTTCGCTGCAACGTAATAAAACGTCAGCACCACCAAAAGTGAAATATTTATCAAGTGAACACAATAAATAACATGTCTACAATGTTACGTCGGAATAGATAATTTCATTCGGATACTGAAAAATCGCAGTGATATTAGCTGACGAACTGCAAGTTACAAAGGTTGCATTTCACTCAGTATTGTTTGTTGCAATTCAACAGTCACTTCCAACCAGAAGGCATTAAATAAATTAATTTAAGTCTGAAATACACTGGCGGAGATGGAAATTGTTACATCGTGTCTCCTTTCGCGAAGCATTATAAAACCATCACAGGCCAATATATGTACAAATATGTAGTGATTAGTAGAGACCTGAAATATTCGCTTATTCGTTTTGAGACAAGTTATAATTCATAACACGTGTGTTGATATAACTTTAGCAATTTGTGCACAAGGTGTTTCACACCGCCGGGATAACGCTGGCCCAATCGCCGCCTTCCACTGTGACAGCAGACAACCAATGTGCATTTAATAGCGGCATATTTATACATAAGACTGTAGAGTCTAGCCAGCAGGCCATTGAACTTGCTAATTTTTCCGATCTCTAGCGATTAGTAGGGGCAGCGTGGTTTTTGCGAAAATATTTACGCGTAGGCTAGACTTCAATATCCTATATGCACACTTGCAGCCTTCCATAGGATATTGTCCGCATGTTTTTTGTGAAGAATGCCTGTCACATGAGTGAGCCAATCAAAATTAAATTTCTTCAATACTGGCCATCGGCGATTCGCGGGCAGACAGATACGACGCGTAACAGTTCAATGATCCAATCACGAAAGTGTTTCTGGACTATAGTGTCTTGGAACACAACTCCTAAAATATTTTCGCGAAAAACAGGTGCTGCTAGCGATTGGTCTTTCACGCTTAGAGGGCTCGTTGTTTAGTCTCCGCAAAGCGCGCTCTCGATACGGTGTAGAGCCTCCTCTCGCGTCTATACATGTAGCAATGCGGCGAGGCATTCAATTATACACGTGCCAGATAACGCCCTGAGGCACGTGCCACCATGCTTCCTGCAACTGCACACTGCCCATGCTTTCATTTACACAGTCTATTTTATCGCCCACACTGTAAATTCTTGTATTCATTAACTCACTAACGCCTTCTATTTTCCTATCTACGTGATACGTTTTCTTGTGTACATTCTTAATTACAGTGTCTATTTTCTTAGCTACTAACTCATTAACATTAGTTATCTGGCTATCTGTATTCTCGTTCACTCAGCGAGTGCTTGTGTAGATCAATGACAGTGGTGCAAACGTCACCCCATCATATCTCATACGTGTTCAATAGGAGACCAATTTGGAAACTTTTCAGGTGAAGGAATGGTGTTCACATATTGTACAGCCTGTTGGATGAAGCGAGCTGTATGGAGACGAACATAATCTTGCCGCGGGATAGCACTGGGTAATTCGCGCAGAAATGGCAGAGAGCGAGTCCCCAGAGCCTTCCTGATACATATCTGTGCTGTCTCCGTACCTTCAGCAACCATGGCACGTGCCCGGAAGTCATAACTGATGGCACCCCATTCCATAAACCCTGGTGTCAGGGACGTATGGCTTTCACGAATCTTTGCGCTGTGAATCGGGGCGTTGCCCACTGCAGCACCAAAACATGCCATCGTCATCTGCGTTAAGATTGGAGCGGGATTCATCAGAGAACATGATGTGTCGCCATTCTTCTGTTCAATGTCGATGTTCCTGGCACCATTGACGGCGTGCCGCGCGATTCCGCGTGGTCAAAGGCGAACGGCGAAGTGGACGCCGTTCTTGTAGGGCAGCCTCGTTGAAACGATGAAAAAAGACTAGCGCCAGTGACTTTTCGCGTAAAAATCGGAGCACACAGTAAACTTCAATACTACATACACAGCTCAGCTGTTGTTACACCTCTATTGGCTGCTGGTGCCGTGTCCGTCTTTGACCAAGTCACTCAGGACTAAGTAATTCTGTCACTGAACCTTCATGATTCATGCGCAAACGGTTAACACGGGCCAGGATATTTTTTAGCCAATCAAAGAAGCTGGACGGCTCTACAGTGTTTTGGACTGTATCTTGTCTCGAAATTTTTTCGCGAAATATCACTGCCCCTACATGTGACTCATATCACCAATGAAGAGGAAAAGTAAACTGTTAGCGAAATGTATCAAAATATCAAACTGCACGGTTTGAATCTGGGTGATGTTGTTGCATTTAAGAACTTGTTGGTGATATTTGTTTAATGTGTCAAGATTGAAGGCTAACTTAAACACACACAATTTGTGCAGGTAAATTTGGTTACTGTGAACTTAAACATTTAATTCTTAACAATTTCATCTCTAACCAATAGAAAGATATCAGTGGAATAAAACAATAAATCAACAGTAGGTTGGGCTTAACCTCTCTAACAGCTAGATCATTAGAAACTTAGCAAGTTGCTCAGAGAAGCAGTAACCGGGTAGGAATTTGCAATTTTCTGTAGTAAGGAAAACTGTAATCAGAATGGCTGGATCAGGAATGAAACCCACATTATTCTTAGAAATCTGAAAATTGCCATCAACAGATATCTACTTTTATACCAGTTTACTTTCACCGTAACTGTCTTTATTATTTTGTGTACCACACTATCACTGTTTCACTGTTCATATGGTAGGGCAGTGTTCCCACGTGTTTTTTTTCGTGCCAACTCAATGTTTACATAAACATATAAGCCTTCATTCTCAAACTGCCGAAAACAATTAAAAACAGTTATTATTCCTGGCAATCTTAACCGATTTTGCAACGCAAGCAGGAGACTAAAATTCTGTCCTCTCTTCACTATCAAGAGCCTATACAACAATTCACAGAGAATGAGTAAAGTCGGGAGTGTTACAAATACTGCACAAATAATAAGTGCGTAATTATTATATTAACCTAAGAAAATAATCATCACTCATATCTACGCATTTCCTTCATCATATCACCAACATTGTTGGCTAGAATTGCCCTTTCGAAAAACATAACAAACAAAAGAGTGAATAATCAGTGTCTCAATTGGCTCTGAGAACAATCTCCTGTGCTCTCGCGAACACGTTACAATGACGTCACATGGAACGTTGTCCAGTTGTCTCTATTCGTCGGAGAGTATGCGAGAGGGCGAGAGCACAGAGAGGAGAGAGCATATACTGCGCTCTTACTGGTGGTCTCTCGCACTCTCCGACCATACGCCATATCTGTTTACCGTGTTTAGGCATTTGAATGAGGTTATAGTAGCTTTCTGGGCCAAAATCATATCACATTTTACTTTTAAGGTAGTTTTAAATGTTTTAGTCAATAAAATAACTTCCATAACATGTATTTATAAATATTTAAAAAATAATTTCAGACACTCTTCGATATACCACGTTATGTATTTTTTGTTACTTTCGCATAGTGTGCTCAGTTAAATACAATAATGTCTGTAACACGACAACATAACTGTGCAAACAAAATAACTGTATTTTACTCCCCAAAAGTAATTACAGTGGGGCAATTATTATTTCTGAAATTATTGAACCTAAACAAAGTACATCCAAAAGTTATTGCCGTGACTATAGCTTAACATGATGCGGCGCCTTTTGGTATCAGCTGTGTGGTATCAGAGAGAAGGTTTGTCTCAATTTTCCAGAGCGAGCACGTGAAGTAGTGTTCTCGATAGATACTGTGCCACATGGTTATAAGTAGGGCAGTGTTATTTCGCGGAAAGATTTCGAGTCAAGATACAGTCCAAAGCACTGCATGGTCGTCCAGGTTCTTTGGTTGGCTAAAAAAGTCCTGGCCTGTGTTAACCATTTGTGCACGAATCACGAAGGTTCAGTGTCGGAGTTACTTAGTCCTGAGTATCTTGGTCAAAGACGGACACGGCACCAGCAGCCAATGGAGGTATAACAACAAGTTGAGGTGTGTATATAGTATTGAAGTCCACTGTGTGCTCCAATTTTTACGTGAAAATTCACTGGCTCTAGTTATAAGGGATTAAATAACTTATGTGTTATGATGAGTGATCATTTTATTTTTAATATCGTAGACTTCGAGTGAGGAATTTGATGAGTTTGTGTGGAACTGAAAATAAGTTATGATAAAATGTTATGTGGTCGCTATTTAACTACTATAATTTCATTTAGGAGTTGACGCCTATTTTGTGCCTCCGACCTGAGCTTATAGTCATTCCTTGGGGGGTTCCAACGCTAATCGTGTATGGAGTTGAGTAGGTGAAATGGTTGTCACGTCATGCACACAGTAACCACAGGAGGCCGAGTAGTTTTTACTTTTCTCTCATACACTACGCTATACTTCTTCTGTCTCCCTCTATCCATCCATCTGTAATCTTCTTTGGCTGTCATCTGTCACATGATTTTGCTTTTTTAAGTGTGTTGTGGTTTTTCATGTCAAAAACGTTGTAAACCACCTACGTAATATGAACTTGGAGGCAGCAGAGATAATTCGAAAAAAAATTGAAAATTATATTATTTTATATTAATTTAATTTAAATTATATAAACGGTTCAACATAAATCTCCATTGTGCCTCTGCAAGTGCTTTGCATAGCCCCGGTTCCAACATTCGGGGACTGTATGCATGAGCTTGGTTTTAGGCCTCGTTCGACGGACCATGTGCATGTGTGCAGTAAAGGTGAGGACAACAAACCACGTGGGACGTCCACCTGAAGAAGTCTATCGCAGACAAATAATGATGTATTTTTTTTTACTAACAGAAACTCTCTGCTTGTCATAAGAAGATGGTAAGAACAGAAGACTGGACTTTGGATCGTAATTGGTGGGGAGCTAAAATATTATATTGTGCAAACTTTCCACAAGAAATAATTATCCTGTAAGAACAACGATTTTATTTAATAATTTTGGTGGCTGTAACTTTAACGGTTCGGAAATTATGGTCAACTACATTTATAAGTTCGCATAGCGCATAAATAATAATGCAGTCATTTTCCTTGTTGAGAGTGATGCCTATGTTATGAGTTTGGCGACTGTATCTTAAATGGCTCAGAAATTACGGCCATTTATGTTTATAAGTTCGCATAGGGGCATAAATGACTTTCTGATAATTTTCCTTATGGGAGGTGTTGTCTATGTTTTGAATATTGTGACTGTATTTTGAACGGTTCGGAAATTGTAGCTAACTATGCTTATAAGTACTGCAATGAATGCCTTGCGTATCCAATCGGTGCCGAGACACTTTCGAGAGCCTCGCGTAGGAAATCGAGGCCGAAATCCTTTTGAGATCCTCGCA
The DNA here is from genome assembly GCA_002778355.1 of Clitarchus hookeri. Lineage (NCBI taxonomy): Eukaryota > Metazoa > Arthropoda > Insecta > Phasmatodea > Phasmatidae > Clitarchus > Clitarchus hookeri. The sequence goes on from NQII01000018.1 coordinate 772,753, forward strand.
TAGTCAATCGCGGCCGAGACCCTTTCGAGAGCCTCGGATAGCCAATCCGAGACGAGACCCTTTCGAGGGCATTGCATAGTAAATCGGGGCCGAGACTGGAAGGAGTGTGAAAAAACCCAGGGTGCAATGACAGAGCTAGGTGGGAGAAGTTGCATGACGGAGCGATTGACTCGAACATTATTCAGGCAAAATGGATGGTGCTGGCATGTAATGATAGAGCATGCTTGTAACTGATTGCACATTCATGCTCATTGCACAATTTTCAGCCAGTTTCCTCTGCATTGTGTAAAAGGCAGCCGGATTGTGCAAAACATATTTTTTTTTGGGAAATTCTTTCCGATTTTGGCGGTTTTTTTGTGGGAAAAAAGGGAAATCCCGAGGGTTAAAGGGGAAAATGATGTCATCCAAGATGACTTCCGTTCGTCTCTCGTCCCCCGCCAGGAGCCCGGTGTCCCAGAACATACCATTTATAACTACTAATGGCATGCTCTGAAATTAAAAAAAACTACTTCTAAATACGGTTGGGCGTATATTCTTTAAACCGAAACTAAAACGAAAAATTTCTACTTTAATTTTGGTTTCGGTAAAAAATATGATTGCCGAAAAATGTAACGAAACGAAAATCCCCATTTTCGTTGAATATTCGGGTTTTAAATAAACGCTAATTTAGCGCACCAGTAAAGGAAATTTTTGTGTCTTAATTATTTTGTTTATATTCAATATTTTATAGCTATTATAATAACATAAACCAGAAATTTTAATGTATGTATGAACCTTTGAGGTGAATACTACATATTCTACTTTTTGGGGGCTGGGTTTTGCAACAAATATAAGTTATCGAAAAACTTACTGAAATATTATGAAATTCGTTAAATTTTTGTGAAGACTGAGCTATTGTAAAATATTTTTCCTTTTCTTTTCAATTTCACGAAAAAATAAAACACGTGTTGTTCGTTTTCGTTTCGAGAGAAACAAAGCCGCATTCGCACAAAACTGCTGGTAGGAAACATTGAACTTCAACATGTTTTTGATACGAAGCTAAAGTGCTGAAATTTCTTATCACAGAAAAGGTAAGAGTACAGGTGCAAAATTGGATCTACGGTGGTGTAGTGGTAAGAATACACGCTTCTTACAACAAGGAAAAGTGGGTTCGATTCCCAGCGGGCTCTCCCTGAATTTCTTCTGTGGAAACGTGGCGGGCGTTGCGGCTGGACGGCGTGTTTTCTCGGAGCAGTCCCGTTTTCCCAACCCTCGCATTCCTCCGCTGCTCCCTCTCCATAACTTAGCTCAGCCCAGAATCTGGTTAAAGACGACTCAATGGGGAAACGGTACTTGAAACATGGCATGACTCCAAACGGAAGGGCGAGTGGCGGGGGGCTAGGGATCGAGAAAGGAAGTACAGGCCCAACTCTCAGCTTACTTAGCCAACAGTGATGAAAGGAGATGTAATGTAGTGCTTAAACATATTAGTAGTAGTATGTGTTAGTGCCACTACAGATATAATTAGAATGCCCATGATTTCAGGGCAGGTCAACCGCGCTACTTCCATACTCCGGGCACCAAAGGTCAACCACTAGAGAGCGAAAAAAGATGGAAATGAAAACGTTTCTAAGTGGTGGGGGAATGTAAGTAACATATCGGGGGAAAAACTTAAAAATAAAAGGCAAATTAATAGAAGTAAGTAAGTGAAGAGATTTGGGCGGCTGTTAACATCGAGGTCTTGAAAGCCAATGATGATGAAGCGAGGTGAGTATTCAGCAGCGCGGGAATACACGGGCGGGGCAAACGGGAGATCTCCGAGAAAACCCGCCAACCATTGGCATCGTCCTGCAAGATTCCTACATGCAAAAATCAGGAGGCGACCCCGCCGGGAATATTAATAAAAGTAAAGGATAACTTATACTCCTACATTTCCCAGAAAGGGTACTGTGGTGGGGGCTGAAAGTTTTGCACTCATGGTCATAGCTATGTCCAGCCATGTTAAAAAAAAAACAGTTTCCATACGTAATGGCACCCAATTTCTGCGAATTGATTTCAGGACCCGTTGTGTTTCGTAACCGTTTAGCTCATATCCACGCTCGTGGTTGGGTGATTAACGTGTTACGTGTCTTTGATGTCTGCCTGCGAATCATAGATGTAGCAGTACCAGAGTAACTTAATTCTGATTGGCCGCAGGAGTTAGAAAATGTCTCCTGACACAGACAGTTGGCCTATAAGAAAATAAAACTGCTGATGTGACTGTAGAGTATTGGAGTCTAGCGTGGATGGAAACCTTTTCGCAAAAGCCTGGTTGCCCTATCCATACGCGGATTTAGTGAACGACTTTCCTCCACGTTTCTGGCCGTTGAGGCTCTTTTGCTACACGTGCGTCTGGGGTTCTGAGATACCCGTGGCTGTATCGCGAACCTGTAATATGAACGATTCTGCTTTTTTACTGAGCTCCCTACGCGGCCGTGGAAACCCTTAATTCCACTCGGCCATGCAATAAGGATGGCTTTCCTAAATTAGGCTACGTGAGTGTTGTTCAACGTGTCACGAAAACCATTACTGCTCTAAATATTGTGATGTAAACAACGCCATGTAAATGTGAACCGTCAACAATCGTCCAAAACAAATCTGATTACGAGGGCTACTTTTTATGGTTAAAATTTTCTTAAGCATAATAAACTCCTTTTATTAGCATCAAAGTTTAAGACTGTATCGTCTTTATTTGGTGGTACTGCGGGGAAGTTCTTAAGTCACCTGACTTCTGATTCATAAGCATGGAGTAGGCCTTTTTTATTTATAGCATTTGTGGCTGGTAAAGTTCCAAGAAGGTAAGGCAAAAGCTTGTGCCTCTGTATTATTTATGAATGTCGTCAGTGGTTTTCGAAACATAGTGGTTTTTACACTTTAAATATCTTCCCACAAATTTCTTCGCATATAGCTAGGGCTGTACTTAAAAACACGATAGTTCAGAACCAACGCCTTGGTTGGATGGTTTTAACTTGCACGCGTATTAAGTGTCTGCCAGCCAATCACAGGCGTTCGTTATCAGGAAAACTTTATTTCGATTGGCCCAGTCGAGTACAAAAGTCTTCTCACACAGACCCGCAGCCAATAACCGAAGTGAATTTGCAAGCGTGCACACGTAAAATAGCTGGTGTCTAGGTTCAGCATAATTCTTTTCGTGAAAAACAGGCGGCCCTGCGTATAGCTACGCAGCGAGTAACGGAGCTGAAGCAAAGTTGCAGTTTAGTGTCGCGCGTTTACACAGCGAAAGGATGGCATTTACGGGAACCATTCGTTAAATTACTTAAACCAATAAGGTTTTCCCGCCACGCGAGAGCACGCGTATAAAACTTCCGTAAACGCTCAGTAAGTTTACGAGAACGCACAGGTAATACACGGTAATACACAAATCGGAACTGAGGTCTGCACATACACAATACCAAACCTAAACCTACCATCCATTAGCTTCAGGTGTTGAGGAAGAGAAAAGCCTATGGTTAGGGCCACTGACTTTTCTCGTAAAAATAGGAGCACACAGTAGACTCCAATACTATAAACACGCCTCAGCTGTTGTCATACCTCCATTGGCTGCTGGTGCCGTGTCCGTCTTTGACCAAGCCACTCAGGACTAAGCAACTCCGACACTGAACCATCGTGATTCGTGCGCAAACGGTTAAGAAGGGCCAGAACACTATTTAGCCAATCAAAGAAGCTGGATGACTCTATTGTGCTTTGGGCTCTATCTTGTCTCAAAATCTTTTCGCGAAATGTCACTGCCCCAACCTATAGTATACACAACGCGTTCTGCAACCAGAAAGTTATGTCCCTGCAGCAACCGGCATATTCCTGCCATTTATATCTGAACATTTAAGCATCAAAGGTAGCGTAGACTACCCTTAACAAATGCAACACTTCAAACACTTCAACGTTAAAAGTTCACACTGACTAAAGAGGCCTGATGCAACTTANACCCTTAACAAATGCAACACTTCAAACACTTCAACGTTAAAAGTTCACACTGACTAAAGAGGCCTGATGCAACTTCTTGATATTTGAATGAACAGGACCACATGGCATGGATGTTAATATTCGTTGCAGAAACGATAATGTTTTAATTAAATTTGATAAGATTGCATCCTGTGGACTCGGCACTGTTCGTTACCAAAACACGAAACTATAAGAAATACAAAGACATTTTGTATATTCTACGTGTGTAGCTTAGTTCGGTTTTTTTTAATTCAGTATGGATTGCGTTCCCCTATACTAACTGTTAATTTCCGTAAGANACCCTTAACAAATGCAACACTTCAAACACTTCAACGTTAAAAGTTCACACTGACTAAAGAGGCCTGATGCAACTTATTGATATTTGAATGAACAGGACCACATGGCATGGATGTTAATATTCGTTGCAGAAACGATAATGTTTTAATTAAATTTGATAAGATTGCATCCTGTGGACTCGGCACTGTTCGTTACCAAAACACGAAACTATAAGAAATACAAAGACGTTTTGTATATTCTATGTGTGTAGCTTAGTTCGGTTTTTTTTAATTCAGTATGGATTGCGTTCCCCTATACTAACTGTTAATTTCCGTAAGAAACTTCTGTGAATACTAACTCTAAGAAATTACATGCAAATTTGCCACTCCAGTGTATAGGTATAGTGGGAAAGATGATATAGTATAGTTATTACCCCTACATCCATGGTAGCGTTCCTACATTTGCTCAGGAAACAGTCAAATGCGTAAGGAAGTTCCCAACTTTCTATAGTAGTGATACTGAACGTTTGATATGTGGTAATATTTCCATACAATGCATAGATTAAAAACTTCCAATACCGTTTAGGAAGTTATCGAGAAATTTCTGTTAAAGCGAACGGAATATTTTGACAGTGAATTGAACTCTGGCAAAGGAGAGACGTCTTCTGTTTCACTCCTTTCACAGGGCCGTTTATAAAAAACAATGGTTACAATGAATGGCTCTACTCCATGACCAGTGTAATTATATTGGTTTCAACAGTTGGTAGCAGCTCACTAACTGATAGTCAGTGACTTATATCACAGTGATCGACGTCGTTGATTCAGGTCCAGAGCAGGCGAACGTGCCAAAACACATTTTTGCGAGAACTGAAATAATCCTCCCCCTCCCAAGAAGTATTCCTATTTTTAAGCCCATGGTAGACTCTAAACCCGAATAATTGATATCAGTCAGTGAACTAATAGTTACTGAATGTCGGGTAATAGGCTGTTATGAACAAACCTTAATACTTAAGATGTGGTAGACCGTACATCGTCTAATGCACATGTAATGTTATGTGCAGTAACATTACTTCATGGCATACTGTTGGCCATGTCAAAGTCACATGGCCAACAGTTATTAACGTGTTTGTTTATATATTAATTTTCAGAGGACTGTTATATGAATAAGATACTTTCATGAACTTGAAATTTATCTACAGGTTGACCGAAAAGTCTTTCCCTGATTACCACATTTATTTATACCCACTATATGTAAGATAGAGATTTGAAAGAGGTGTTAAAATGTTGGCAAACTAACCAAGTTTTTTGTTGCAGGTTTCAGTAACGTGACTGTATTGTAGCGGGTGCAGTTTCAATGAAACCGGACATGTTCACAAATCAGGATAAAGCTCAGTGTGTCCAAACCCCAATGAGGCGGTGCAATGTCTTGTTGAGAAATTACATCAGGGTGATTATCAAGCAACTGTGGAACAGTAATCAATTACATGTCCAGATACACTAGAGATGTGATGTTGCCCTCAGCGAAAAAGAATGGTCCGATAATTGGGTCATGCAAAAGCCCGCACCAAACATTAAACTTTGCGCTGCCTCTGGTACACTGACACCTCACAAGATGGCTCTGAACCCTAAATACGCACGTTACGCCAGTTCACTACACCAATGACAAAAAGGGTTGCCTCGTCAGAAAAAGCAATACGTTTGAGATACTCATTATCGCCCTCAATACATGAATGAGTGAAGAGATTTGGACGACTCTTAACATCGAGGTCTTGAGAGCCGATGAGAGTGATCGCGATTAGTATGGAGCAGAGCCGGAATGAAGGGGCGGGGAAAAACGGCAGATTCCCCAGAAAACCCATCGTCCCGCACGATTCCCACATATGCCCTCAAACATGATGACATTTCGACTACAAAGTCATGCCGACGCGTTGCGTCAATGCGCAACAAAGCCTGAACAATTTGCACTTTNCCGACGCGTTGCGTCAATGCGCAACAAAGCCTGAACAATTTGCACTTTGTATGCACGAAACAATAAACGTTTACTGTATGTAAGTTCCTCTCCACTGTTGTTTGTAGTAGGGTCTCGTGGTTTCAGAGGACACACTGAGCTGTTTTCCTGATTTGTGAACATTTCAGCTTTCCTGAACACTGCAGCTGCTACACTTCAGTCAGGTTACTGAAACCTAGGGGAAAAAACTTGATTAGTTCGCCAAAATCTCGACATCAGCTTCACGTCAATATCTTACATAAAGCGGATATAAGTAAAGTTTGTTGTCAGAGAAAAACTGTTCGTACATCCTGTACGTTCTCAACAAATTGGTTAGAGGAAGTATACAATCATCTCGAAGCAATCGTTTACATAAACCGTGTTCTAACCTCAAATCCCCATCGTTTTTGACAATTGTGGTAGGAAAGCAGTCCAATGTTGGAACACGGAGTGGTTATTGCGCACTTTTCGTGAGTACTCTTGACGCTCCCCGCGTCCATGTATTTTGGCCGTCAAAACACACGCGCTAGCGAAGCTTGCAGGTGGTCAACACCAATAAATATTAAGGGTGGCGGACGTGTCCAAAAAGGATCCCGCGCCTCACAGCTGCAAAGACGGGCCACCCAAGTTTTCTGCACGTGCAGACGGCATCCGGAGGCAACGGAAGGCACCAGGGCGCGGACACAGCTGCACTGGGCAGCTGCCCCAAGATACGCCGAGGTCCCACGACCCCGGGCTTCGCCGCAATAAACCAAGAAAGCTTTTAGCGGATGTACGAGCAGAAGAATAGCAGTATATCCGGGGAAAAGGGAAGGACCACTGCGGGCGCTGATCCAAAGACCGACCGCCAAGTAAGCACGTGCAGAACGAGACAATGAAACGGCCATACCAGAACCGAAGGTCCACGCTGGGCAGCCCGAGCCCCAGACACGTGTTTTATTACTCAGGGAGACGCCACGAGATTCCCGGAACACGTGCAGACAAGGCAGTTTGAATATGGCAATGGCGGGCTACAAAACGAGGAGGGAGAGAGTGAAACAAGTGAGTCAGTCCAGAGGGCGGAACGGGAGCAGTCAGTCCAGAGGGCGGAACGAGATCAGTCAGTCGGGAGGAGTCAGTAGGAAGTGAGTCAAGCGCGAACAGAGACACGGGACAGTTGGTCGGAGGTCCGTCCGCGAGACATCTGGTGTTCGGAGCCGGACGACGGGAGTTAGACACGAGCCGTCAGTTGAGAGACGTCAACGAATCAAGCAGCCGCAGTAACGAGTAGAAAAGTGGCACGGAAGTTCGGTACTGCCACCCCGGGATGCGCAGATCGTCAATAACGACATTAAGGGGTCCGCCAGATCCGGACGCGAGTCAACCAGCCAGTTTACCGCAGAAGCCAGTCAGTTCCAGTCAGTTGCAACGCACCGAGGAGGGGAGAATCGAGTGGTGAGCTTCGCCGTGAAGGCCACGTCGAGCTAGTGGGAGTGTCCAGTGCAGCCTGCGCCTCGAAGGGCAGGTGGGGTCCACACACACCGGTGTGGAACCTTCGCCGGGACGTGGTGGGGCCGGGAACAGTCCGTTCCTGCCCTACATCGAGAACGGGAGCGAGGGACGAGCCCTACCGGAGGGCGTCCGCTCAAGGAGAAGCCAGCCGCGTGCAACAGACCAATAACAGAGGCCGACAAACGGGACGTACGGCGGGAAGCATCCGAGAAAACCCGGGCAGTCAGCCGACGAGACTCCGAGGGGCCAGCCGCCATCAGACGCAGAGTCCTGCCAGTTCCAGCTCACCAGACCTCAACTGCAGGACCAACTACCCGCCCAGCAAACCAGATAAGTACAGTCATCCAGCGTGTGTGAAGAGTACTACCCCCCTAAACCCCCCTTTGTATAAACGGGAATGAGTTGTCTCTAGAGCTCGTGTGTGTATTATAACTTGTTCAAGGAATAATAAAACTAGACTGTTTTTTCTGAACTCCAATCGCCCTGTGCCGTTTCCTTAGTAAATTGGACCTTTAGACAACAGTGTCGAAACATCCCTACTCCCGATCACGGCGAGCTAGTAATAAGTGCTGGCGCCTCAATCGCCACAGAACAGTGTCAACACCTTCCTCCAAAACCACAGCTCTGGGAGTTGTCACTCTGCCAAATTTTCCCCCTACGGACAAATCAGTCGAATAACGTGTACCATCATCGGGGGTTACTTAAGCCGCCGGGGTAACTTAAGCCATTTGTTGGGGGAAATTTCGAATGCTCATATTGGCAACAGAGTTTTGAGATTGTTTGTTTGTGTTCGTGCCAAATGGTTGATATTTTTATGAAGTTTTCACTGTATATTTTAATAGATGAATGTTATAAAGGTAAATTTATATACGTATATTTGTATGAAGGTTAAATTTATCAGTTATTTATACCTTACATACATTTAGTCACCAATGTTAAATTTTTAAGTTGAGTTTAATATAAACACTCTCCAACATAACCTTAATCAATACTTTTATTGTTGTCCCACTACACAGGTTCTATTTCCATTGTGTGTTTTTTAAATTTAAGCTTAAATTCACGTCTGTTCCATGTGTGGGGTAACAAAGGCCACCAAGAACTAGTGTCTTTGGTTACCCCGTACTCGTTTGTCCTATCGTACTATATGAAACTATAAATATTTAACAAGTCTTTTTTCTCTTTTTCACTAGAAAATATGCCTTGAAAGTACCAAAGGCCAATTGGAGCTCGAAAATATCAAGATTACAGAGAATATCACTTAAAAAAAGCAGTTGAAGAGATGAAAAAAGGCTTATCGTTACGGAAGGCTGGCGAATCGTTTGGGGTAACAAGGTGTGCGCTTACTGCATCAGTAAAAAGAAAGACAAACAAAGTAGGGAGACCTTGTGTTTTAGATGTTCAATACTAATTGAAATAAGCGGAATGCGTGTGCATGGCTGGAGATTGAGGATTTCCGTTAACGGTCTTGGATATCAGGTTGATCGTCAAAGAGGTCAATAGAGGTCATCATACTTTCCCATTTGATCTCAACTAATCAATCAATGTTAAAATAAACATTTTCGCGCTGTGTTGTATCAATTAAACACTATAATTGTTAAATTTTTACTTTTAACACTACTATTACCACCAATAAAAGTCTTGAACACTATTTCTACGTTTATTTGTGGATCTGTGTATGGCTTTTGTTAACCCATCAATAACTATCTTAAACCGAAAATTGGTTTTTTTACCAATCTCCTAAGTTACCCCTTCTACTTGGGTAAATTAGGCCACCATGTTTTAATTTTTTTAATTTTATCATGCATATTTTTTAAAACTTTCCTGTATGCAAACATAAAAAGTAACTGCATACCCAAGTTTTAAGCTAATTAGTTAATCTTTAAAGTAAATAGTCTTGGATTGGCGGATGTTTGAAATTAAAAAGTGGCTTAAATAACCCCCGATGACGGTAATCAGAGACACGGAGTAACACTTGCCTTAGTTTTTTCTAGTCCGTTCGTCATTAATATGGAGGCTTTAATATTTTCAAACAACGCAAATAACATGAAAATTATTTGTATAAACATTTGCAAAGTAATTTTAATTAATAATTGATTAATAATTGGGGAGGCGGGTCATAGCAAATCACGGATTTGCAAGTTGACCACTCTACTAATTACTATGATGTCCAATTAAATTTGAACCAAAAAATACAGTGGCAAACGAAAAGCAATCGATTTCGCCACGTAACAATACTTCTTGTTTCAGTAATAAACATACGTTGTGCCTTAAGAGCGCTTTGTGAAATTTAAAACCTAACCAGTTCACATGCGTATGCCATTTTACAACGCCACGAAGCTAAGAAATTTCAACACATTGACAATCAGCAAGCTACAACTGATGACAAGTGGAGCCATTTGCCCTTGGTCGGCTCCATTTTCACTATTGAAACTTTGTAGTGCAACGGAAAGTGGGGCATATAGTGTCAGCGTCAAGTCAGCTCTTGGCGATAATCCAAGGAAATGACGAAGCCGTACGTCAGATGACAAGTGCGAGTCGTGAGTTAGCGGAACGGAAGGCGTGAGCTTCGTTACAACGCAAAACCACTATTCCTTCTACAATTTTTTTTAAAGCAACTAGGCGGCCAGAAACTACTTTTTCATTTTTTTTATATCGCAAAGGATTGAGTGAGTGAGTGAAGATATTCGGGCGGCTCATAACCGATNAAGGAGTGAGTGAGTGAGTGAAGATATTCGGGCGGCTCATAACAGCTAGGTCTTGAGAGGCGATGAGGGTGATTCAGATGAGTATGGAGCAGCGCCGGAATGAAGGGGCGAGGGAAACGGGAGATCCCCGAGAAAAACCCGCCGACCAGTGGCATCGTCCGGCACGATTCTCACATGCGATAATCCGGGAGTGACCCGGCCGGGGAGTCAACCCGGTTCGCTTTGGTGGGAGGCGAGCAGGCTAACCGCTATTAAATTTAAGAGTGCATGGATTGTGTGTGTGTCATTCCTTGTTTTCACGGTTACTCATATCTGGGCAAACAAATAGGCCCTAATCTTGGAATAAGAATTTTTGACAAGAAAGGTAAAAATCAATTTNTTACTCATATCTGGGCAAACAAATAGGCCCTAATCTTGGAATAAGAATTTTTGACAAGAAAGGTAAAAATCAATTATCTAAGCCTGTTTTTATTTACTGTGTCGTATAGTAGGATGATTTTACCTATTCTGTGGCAAGGGGACCTGGGATGTAAGTCAGGAGCTGGACGGCCTCCATGTTGTTAAGTCACCAAACAGCTATATTGGATCCAGGTGACCTTGTCCTTGACCCAATACTGTTGACCCCATGCCCGTTACCTTAAATGACCTTGAACACAGGAAATAAAAAAAAAAATCCCAAAACTAATTTTAATATCCCCAAAAAATTTACAACAAATTAAAAAAAACATGTTTAATTCCTTTAAAACAATATTTTACTATGTACCTACGTGTAGGATGACCGGGATTTAATGACAGGTGGATCGACTAAGCTCCCGACACAACAAACCCTCGCCAGGTTGGCCGGAGTCCACCTCGTCAGCCATGTTAGATGCCAATGAAATTGTCCATGGCGTTCGACCTTGACCTTGAATGGCATTGAACACAGCCAATAACAAAACATTTTAAAAAATTCAGACAATTCTAACAACTCATGGCTCAAGACTCTAAACTCAAGACCGAAGAACCAAGACCCAAAACATAAGAACATTGTCCCAAGACCCAAGACACTTGACCCAAGATCCTTGACCCAAAATCTTTGACCCAAAACCCAAGACCCAAGCTCATAGCCCACTACCCAAGATATTTGACCTAATACCCTTGACCCAAGACGAAGACCCACGACCCTTGACCCAAGACACACGACCCTTNTACCCAAGATATTTGACCTAATACCCTTGACCCAAGACGAAGACCCACGACCCTTGACCCAAGACACACGACCCTTGACCCCAAGGCCCTTCACCCTTGTACGTTGACACTTTCACCCTAACTCCCCCCCCCCAAAAATTTCCAAAAATTAAAAAAAAATTATTTTAAAAATATGTAAATAATTAATTAAATACATATTTTTTATGAAATAAGAAGATAACCATAACTTGCTACTCATGACGTTCTGCTTTCTCTCAAAATTAATTACATACTTGTTTTAACAGTGCCCGAATTTTATGTAGGTATAATTATGCTACANTTCTGCTTTCTCTCAAAATTAATTACATACTTGTTTTAACAGTGCCCGAATTTTATGTAGGTATAATTATGCTACGCAGAATTTTTTAAATATATGTTTATGTGACCAACCCAAGCCCTTCATACGAGTAGCAACCAACTGCCCAATTCATGTTATAATTATGATATGGATCCACATTTAAAAACACTTTTATAGAAATGCTTGGCATTAATTGAAATACCAATAGTGCTAGTCCCTTGAGACTTGGAATGTCCAAGGGTGATAAACAGTCTTATCTCCCTCAGTCTTCGTGAACATCAATCCCTCAATCGTCCTATCATTCCATCAATCTTTCAAAATCTTTCACAATCTTTAACAATCTTTCATAATCCTCCTCCTCGACTATATTTTTATCAATCTTTAAAAATCTTCCCATCAAAATGTTTTGCAATCTTTTGCAATCCTCCTCCTCAGCAATATTTCCATCNTATCAATCTTTAAAAATCTTCCCATCAAAATGTTTTGCAATCTTTTGCAATCCTCCTCCTCAGCAATATTTCCATCAATTTTTAGAAGTCTTTCCATCAATTTTTCGCAATCTTTCATCATTCATCACAACTTTCCCTCCATGTTCCAATTTTCGCATCAATCTTTCATCCAATCATTCCATCAATATTTGCAATATTTCGCAATCTTTCCATCAATTTTTGAAAAATCTCCTCAGCAATTATTCCATAAATCTTCCGGAATCTTTCCGTGAATCATTTGCAATATTTTGATCGATTTTACCATCTTTCCCGCAATGTTACAATCTTCCTATCAATCTTTCGTCCAATCGTTCAATCAATCTTTCGTAATNATTTTACCATCTTTCCCGCAATGTTACAATCTTCCTATCAATCTTTCGTCCAATCGTTCAATCAATCTTTCGTAATCCATCTCATTCATTTACAATATTTCCATCGATCTACCGCAATCTTTCCCCATCCATTTTTCCTTGTGTGGTGCTGATTGTGGTGCTGATTGTGATGGTGATAGTGGTGGTGNCCGCAATCTTTCCCCATCCATTTTTCCTTGTGTGGTGCTGATTGTGGTGCTGATTGTGATGGTGATAGTGGTGGTGACTACGAAGGGTCGATCTGGCAGGAGTCAGTTGTCTCCTTTAATAGTGACCATGATTTCAAGCTGAGCGAAAAACTTGTCTGGAAGGAACTACTGAAGATTTAACTGCATTTTAATGTGATCAATGAACTAGATAAAATGTATGTTTGAAAGGAGGCATAAAAATGCTTTAATCTTACTGCTGAAATGTGTTAGTAAGTATATACGTTAAGCAATAGCTAGGCCAATAAGATATACATGTTGCCACTGTGGAAAGGACTTCGGATTTTTTCATGAAGATGATGCAAGCTAATGATTGTACGAAGTCTAATGTAGAGCTTACCTCTATGGATGTATCTTCTCATACTGCTGGAAAATTACACGTGAAAAATTGTTGCTGCTGTGGAAAGATCTTCAGCAAAAGCTGTCATGCTCGGCGACATGAGAGAACCGCGTGTACGAAGATTACATTTCGCGCGATGAAGCATTATGACAATTGACACATGCAATGTATGCAAGGAGATATATTGAAGAAGCACATCAGGAACTGCAAGGATTCGTCTTTTCAGAGACCGCCAGTGATGTCGTTAATATCCCCTGCTGTATCGAGGGGTAGTGATTCCACAGACGATTATGATGGTGCAGTTAAGGCTAATGATGGAATGAGAGGTCTATGGGGATTGGTACAGTTAGCATGTGTGGAATGTACACTTACATGACGTTTGCGGTAATTCGACGAATTTCAAAATAAGCCGTTGTCGACTCTAAATACTGATGATGACTGTGGGACTCTTACAAATAAAAGTAAACTTGATATTGAGGATGAAAAAGGAGGTGCATACGATCATGAAGACAGTATTGATGAAAATAAACATGAAGACAGTTCTAGCACTGACGACGGTGGCACAGCCCTCGAATACATTTTCTGCAACGAGCAAGATGTAGACGTCAGAAGATGCTGAGAATACTGGCTACCTATTTCCCGAAGACCCCAAATAATTTGTCTATAAACACAAACATTTGATTGACCTGGAATATCACGGGGATCTCTCACACATTGTTGAGAAATCTCCAATTATTAGCGAACTAAAGGGAAGGGATTATATCGCATGATGTGAAGGACTGCTCTCTTCTGAAATTGTTATTACAAAATAATAAATACTTTTAGTAAGATNGATTATATCGCATGATGTGAAGGACTGCTCTCTTCTGAAATTGTTATTACAAAATAATAAATACTTTTAGTAAGATTCGCCTTTTAATATTTTTGTGCTGTGTCCTTTCATCCCTCATAACTTGAAATTGGTTCTATGAGTATTCGTTTTCTGAAGTACATATCTGAGCAAGCAATTTTAATTAAGTATTTAAATATGAAAATGCACATATAATGGACTACATACAAAACATTAATGCATTCTTCAAGTAAAAATTTGTGGAAACAGTTGGCGGATGAAGGTTTTTTTTATATGTATGGATGGGGAACAAAGGACACACATATGGACTGATTATGGAATGATGATTGTTAGAAATATTGGACGAAATATTGATGGGAATATTGGAACTCTGAGGGAAATATTGCGAGACTGATGGAAAGATATCGAGAGTAATCGAAAGATTGATGAAACGATTTAAAGATTGGATGAATGATTTTAATATTGATGGAAATATTGTGAAATTTTGATGGAAAGATTGGGAAAGATGGAAGGAAAAAATGCTGAGGAGGAGATTTGCGAAATATTGCGTAAGATCAATGGAAAGATTGTGAATGATTGAGATGGATTACGAAAGGTTGATTGAATGATTGGATGAAAGATTGATGGGAAGATTGTAACATTGCGGGAAAGATGGGAAAATATTTCGAAATACTGCAAAGGATTGATGGAAAGATTCCGAAAGATTTGATGGAAATATTTCGAAATATTGATTGAAATATTGCTGAAGAGGAGATTTGTCAAAGATTGACAGAAAGATTGTGAAATATTACTAAGGATTGCGAAAGATTGATGGAGTGATTGGATGAAAGATTGATGGGAATAATGGAAAATTGAGGGAAAGATTCGAAAATTGATCGAAATATTGCGAAAGATTGATGGAAACATTGCTAACGATTAATGGAAAGATAGGTGAGGAGGATTGTGAAAGATTGCGAAATTTTATGAAAGATTGATAGAAATATTGGATGATTGAGGGATTTATGTTAAAGAAGACCCTTTGAGATAAGAATGTTTATCACCCTCGTATACTCCAAGTGTCGAGGTACTATACTTTTGGTATTTCGAATTAATGCCAAGCATTATTGTATAAAAGTGTTTTTAGATGCTAATCAATATCATGATTATACCATGACTTGGGCGGGTGGTTGCTACTCGTATGAAGGGCTTGAATTGTTCGCACATACATATATTAAAAAAAATTCTGAATAGCATTCTTATTCCTTCATAAAAGCCCTGCTGTGTGCATTATTAAAACACGTGTGTGGTTTAGTTTGAGAGTAAACAGAACGACATGAGTAGCGAGGTATGTTAGCTCCTTTTTTTCATAAATAAATTTCGATTTAATTAATTTTTATATATTTTTATTTTATATATGTATTTTTTTTTTTTGCATTTTCGATTGATGATTTTTTAAGGTTTAAGGTCAAGGGCCAAGGGACTGGGATTTTGGGTCAATGGTCTAAGGTCATTGGTCTTGGTTCTATGGTCAAGGGTCAAGTGTCTAAGGTCAATGGTTTTGGGTCTTGGGTTAAGGGTCTTGAGTGTTGAGTCTTGTTGAGTCTTAAGTTTTGCCCATATAGCACAGAGCCATCCAAACAGTATCTGACGGGCATCACACACTGCCATTCGGGATATCCAAGAACATCCAAAATTAGCAAAGTTATATTTAAAAGACTACCAAAAATATCAAAATGTCTTCCCAATATCCAAAATGTTATAAAGATATTTTGGATGTCTTATATACATTTTTGGATGTAGTCATTTACTTTCAGTAATGACCATCGGTGATTTTGTATTTTCTAATGGATATCCAGTTAGTGGTACAAACTGGTATCTACTACTGAATATCCAAAGGATATACATTAGAGATTCACTGTACAACTAAGATGACTTTTAGATATTGTAGATATAATTAGGATATCCAGTGGATATTCTGGGCTTTGTTGGTGGGTCTTGGGTTTTGCGTATTGGGTCTTGGGTCAGTAGTTCAGTGTCAAGGTTTTTTGGGAATTTATTGCTACAAATTTTAAAATTTTTTTTGTGATATTTGTTATATAATGGGAATTGTTTGTGTTTAAGGTAATTCAAGGTCATGGGAATCAGGACAATGTTATGGGTCAAGGTCATCGGCATCTAGCATGGCTGACGAGGTGGGCACCAACCGACCTGGCGAGGGTGGGTCGTGTCGGGATCTTAGTCAATCCACCTGTCATCGAACCCCGGTCCTCCTACATGTACAGTTTGAAATATTTTTTAAAAATAATTCATCATTTAAAAAGAATTGAACTTTTTTCCAACTTTTTGGGGATGTTTTAATAATCCTTTGGTTTTTTTTTATGTTCTAGTGTTCAAGGTCATTCAAGGTCACGGGCATGGTGTCAAGGCCAAGGGTATTGGGACAAGGTGAATGTCACCTTGATGCAATATGGCGGTTGGGTGACATCACAACATGGTGGCCGGCCAGCATCTGGCTTCTATCCCAGATCCACTTGCCACAGAATCGGAATAATCATTCTACTTCGTATTAAGAGTATTGTAAGAGAACAAATTGTGGAAATGGTACAACATCGCATTTTTAGAGCTTACCTGCACAGTGTCCTTGTGAGGTAGGAGAAAATTACAACCATAGGGACATAGTTTAATATGCGGGTTTTCATCGCGTGTAACGATGTTCCACATTTACAGATCTTATTATCATAGTAGAGCGTGCCGATGGAAACACTGCACGCCTTGCGCGTAGGGGTGATGAGGGTCTACGCGTGCGTATTAATGTAGCCCGTATCGCCCCCTAGCTCCTTGACCTTGAACACATTAGAAAGCTGCACTTTTAAGCTGAATCCAACGAACCAGCGTAGGTTACAGCAATCTGTAGAAGTCTGCAAAGCCTACTTTTGGTTAGTATAAATGAACGAAATTTCTGAGTCGCTGTTCAGTACGTTTGACGCAATGGCAGTCAGGAAATTATTTTTTTATACTCCCTTTATGGTTTCAAAATAAAATATTTTAACACGTGATAATATAGCGTTTTCAGTCCACAATAACCGAGAACTGCATACATTCTATAAACTGTTTTAAAGACGAATATTTTTGCAACTGATAGGTAGTGCACCTTAAAACCGATGGACAGAAAGAAAACACACGCATGTACACAAACAAATATATATGTTAATTAAAAAATATATACTCTTTAGCAGTCGGAGATAATATGCGATGTCTTAAACAAAACCGTTTAAACCGTTCGGTCACACAACCATTTCTGAGTTGAAGTGTTGCAATCACGTAATTTTTTGGTATGAACTGTACTTGTGTTCAGCATTGTTTTTTTTTCCAACCAGTGAACAACGTCCTGCCTGTTCTGTGATATTGGCATTTACCATTATTTTCAAATAGGTGTAAAAAAGTCCACAAATAAGATAATCCTTAAGTCAGATTGGCACTGGTGCCCTACTGTGTACAGTTCTGGTAATACAATTTATTCATTTGCAACGTGTTCACAATTGTATACACGGTGACTGAACGGGTTAAAATAAATAAAACTAGTTAAATTCAAATATATAATCACCAAAAATAAAATGAAATGTAAACGAATGTAAGTTTTGAAACGGGGTGTTTAAATGTCTTTTTAAGTCAACTAGAACCGGCCAATAAATTTACAATGAACACAAATGCTATTTATCTAACGATTCACTTCAACTTACGTGTATATGTTACTCTCAGAGTGCGATACAACTTTTCCAATTTTTATAACTGCAGAAGGTCTGAATAAAATATTTTGTAAAACCATTAAGCAACTATTTTACGATTAATTTTAAATTCTGACGAATAATTGAACTATATTGAAGTACGGGAAAATAAAATAAATACAGAAAACAGGTTCATAATATTTAATTTTTAAGAACATTTGTCAGTATTTTAATACAAATCTTTTGACACAGAAAAGTTTCTAAAAAGAATTTTTTTCAAAATCTTATTGTTCTTCAATAACAAGCATAATTGAAATTCCTTAATTGTCCTGCCATGATAACATGAATATAGAAAAAAAAAGCTGTTACGAGATGTACACGGAGACAGTTGCTGACTTCGGAATAGCTCTTTATTTACCGAAATTCCGAGATGTTTANGCTGTTACGAGATGTACACGGAGACAGTTGCTGACTTCGGAATAGCTCTTTATTTACCGAAATTCCGAGATGTTTACAAATACCCACTGAGACAATCGTCACCTTCGCGCAGGCTTTTAATTAACCGTAATTGCCAGCTTCAGCAAGCGTCAGTCAGGTTGTTCTGCGTACGTTCCAGCACTCTCAGCGAAAGACAACGGACAATACTCGAGCGGTAAGCAAGTCGACGAGTCGGGGAAATCGCAAAGTGTTGCGGAGTGTTTCAACGCCGCGCGCGGCCGGCGCCGCGTAAGAGCTGGCCGTGCAGAAACAGGCGGGAGTCAAGTGATGGCCGTCGCGGGCCCGCGCGACAGGAGGAAGTGGAAGGTGCTGATCTCTGACATATTTCAGCTGCGCACGGCCTTCCCGAGCAGTCGCGAGCTCGTCTTGAGTCCTCCGTCGTGGCGTGTCGTTCAACCGAGCTGGGAGAGGCTTCTAGCAGATCGCTGCACACCACGCAGAGTTAGTTACGAAGTTGTGCACACCCACTCAAAATTGTAACAATAATACTATTTAAATTGCTTGGGAAATATGTAAGATTTTATAATACTGTTATACTTTAAGCTATAATATTCTTATATTAATATTTTTAAAAAAATTAACAAGGGTCTACTTTAAATAAAAAAATGTAAGCGTATTTCCATCCCGGATGCTTCAAAGAGAAGATTTAAAAAAAAACCAAAAGCGTTATTAAGAAAAATCATGGTAATAATTATTCAGATAGCATGTTTTTAAAAATTAAAAATAATATTTACTAATATTTCTAATAATTAATACATTTCACACAAGAAAGTTATAATTTTTACAACCGACGTGACATGTTCTTAATCAATTATTTTAAATATATATTAGCTTTATCACTGTCTTGTTAATATATTAATGACATTGAAGATCTTGCTTGATGAAGATTTTTAGCGCAATCGTTCTGTGCCAAGCATCGAGATTTATTGAAAATTAACCATTATTTTTTAATTGTATAAAACATTTAAGTAAGTAAATTCCAGCAAAAAATATTTTTCTGTGCGATATTTATATTCATTTTTCCTTTCATATGCACATTAATTCGTGATTTTGTGACCAATTTTTCGAGTGACTCTACTACTTTTATTGAACTCTGCATGTGGTCTGTCGGGGGCAGTTTTCAATTGGAAGCCAATATTTTTCCAACTTTAAGACCGGTGTTGCAATTACAACATGAATATAACACTGTCCAAAATTCTATAAACTTCCTTAACTATTATTAGTTGAAGTACCTAATTATACGCATTACACAAAAAATACTGAAAAAAGATCAATGGTAAACATCACAAACAATATTAACTACACTAGTACATTACACTACACATTTCACTCTTTCCTAAAAGTACCATGGATGTATGTAAGGTAATTTTACTGTATGTGTTTTCTTAATGTGCGTATGAACGTATGTGATCAATTTTCAAAACAATTTCTTTTAGCTGAAGACCTGAAGAATTCGCGGATTCATTTTGAGACAAGCTGGAATTCAAAACAATTGTGTTTATATAACTTTAGCCACTGGTCCATACGGGGTTGGACCTCTCCTGCAGAACGCTGGCTTAATCGTCGCCTTCCACTGTTACAGCAGACAACCAATGTGCAGTTAATATCGGCATATTTGTACTTACAACTGTGCAGTCTAGCCTGCAGGTCATTGAAATCGCGAATTTTTCAGGTCTCTACTTATAGCATACTTCACAAACATTTTCAAAGTTGTAACTCATTTNATTGAAATCGCGAATTTTTCAGGTCTCTACTTATAGCATACTTCACAAACATTTTCAAAGTTGTAACTCATTTTGTACGTTTAAGTTAAAAAAATTCCGCCATAAAGATATGGTGTTCAAGAAAGTGTGCCAATAACGTAAACTCTGAATAATTAAGAAAATTGGTTTTGAAGTACTTTTATTACCTTCCTGTAATTAAATGGATTATAGAATGAAATTAATGAAGGTAAAATAAATAAAGTAACTGAAGTCCATAGCAGCATGCTTCCTGGGTCTAAATTGTAAAAGCATTAGGTACTAAATGAAAGAAAAGTTAAATTCATAGTTTTTAAGTCAATAACAAAATTAAATTTGTGTATCCAATAAAACCCGCTATGGAGCATATGTGTTCAGAGATCGATATAAGTTTAATGCAAACGTGAACCATTTTTGAAGTACCTCTTTAAAAATTTTTAATAACTACCCAGTGGGCAACTTGTTTGAAAGACTGGACCCATAAATGACGCCTGGATCAAGACCATGTACAAGATAATGTTAAGTTTGAATTCCATGTAACGCTACATGAGTCCTCAGGTTGCGTGGTCTTATGTCATATTCCCGCTACACAGAAAGAACACGTTGTAAGGAACATCCTTGAAGTCGCTTTTAATTTAAGTATGGTAGNTGTCATATTCCCGCTACACAGAAAGAACACGTTGTAAGGAACATCCTTGAAGTCGCTTTTAATTTAAGTATGGTAGCTCATCTCAGGCTCGAAATTTAGTATCCTTGAAAAATGTCACAAATAGAATACTTTTCATAATGACACGTTTAAACGAATATTCGAAGAATGGTTGTATATTCTGAAACGATAAATTTGTCAATAAATGAAACAGTTTAAAACTTAAAATGAAATTTGATTTGTAAAAGATAGGTACGTTAAATATTTATCTCATAAATTCTTTTTTTTTTACAGGAGTAAGTACAATGTTATTTCGTGTTTCACTTAGGTTTATATTTTTTTAAATTTTAGACTTAATGTTGCATGAAAACCAAACACCGCCATTTCACCATTTCACAGTGCTTGTTTATCTTTCGAGAACAGGTTGTACGCTCGACTTAAAATCAATATTGCAACAAGATGATGGAATTGGACTGGATCATCTTGGTGAAAGGCAAAGTATTGCAAGAGGACATTCGATTTATGAGGACATTTAAAGAGTATGAAGCATTGGTTGAAGTCGCTTGACAAGAAGGAGGACTGTAAGCCACCGAGGTAACCCTGAGTTCTAAATACATAAACGTTACACAGAGTGATCCAGAACTCCAGATGTAAACTTTGTAAGATGATTCAATACAGAGACTGTAATAGAAAATACAATACTACCTTTGACCTAAAGTGATTCTTAACACTTTAAGGTAGTCAAGGAAAGCTGGAAATGTGTCGACTATACACTGCAACTACAGCAGCAGTCCTAAAATAATCGTTAAAATTTTAGGAACATTAGTAAATTAGTTTAAATAATTTCCTGTATTAAAACGTTTTGGCAGTCTGTTTTATGCCATTTTATAACATTTTTACAGTCAAAATACATATAAAAATCATTAAATTATTGGAATCCGTCAAATAATTTGCAAGTTATGAATTTTTAAAAGACATATCTGGAATTAATGTACACATTTTAAAGCTATAATAGTGAACTATTTTTTTTTAATTGCCTGTATAAAAACACCTAAAAAATAAAACCAAACGAGGGCCAATAATACACTTGCAAAGAAGTTGGTTTTGTAAACTGAATTCACATCATAAGGAAAATTAGCTCGGAGAGTCGAGTATCCCGGCCGGCGGGTATCCCCGGCCAGTGTTAGTTTCAAACAATCCCGCGCACATAGGTCAACAAATAACATGCCACAACGACCGCAGCGCCNGGTATCCCCGGCCAGTGTTAGTTTCAAACAATCCCGCGCACATAGGTCAACAAATAACATGCCACAACGACCGCAGCGCCATTTAGCCGTACAATCGAATCAACCCGGACGCGACCGCCGAGCGAACAACACGTTANGCGCCATTTAGCCGTACAATCGAATCAACCCGGACGCGACCGCCGAGCGAACAACACGTTACAATCGTTCATTTATCTCTGCCTATATTGTAATGTGCGCCGTTTACAATTTGAACTCAGTTATTTTTTATAAAATGTTAGTACTTCACCATGATTTATTGATTCAAATGTATAAGTACTGTTTATAAATTAGGTTATTTTTATTGACATAGTTAATATTAAATAAAAACATAGAATGTGGCGGTCGGGTACCACCGGACACGATGTTGTCGGGTAACCCCGGATATTTTTGGATGCAGAAATGTTTTGTTACTTTAATGTAATGTTAAAGCAAGTGTGTAAAATGTTGTTCTTTGCAGAATTACTTCAAAATTGCCTAAAGTCAAGAGAAGAATTACACACAGAAAAAATTGGGATGAAAATAAAATGAAACAGGAAACTGTCCANATGTCATATTCCCGCTACACAGAAAGAACACGTTGTAAGGAACATCCTTGAAGTCGCTTTTAATTTAAGTATGGTAACTCATCTCAGGCTCGAAATTTAGTCTCCTTGAAAAATGTCACAAATAGAATACTTTTCATAATGACACGTTTAAACGAATATTCGAAGAATGGTTGTATATTCTGAAACGATAAATTTGTCAATAAATGAAACAGTTTAAAACTTAAAATAAAATTTGATTTGTAAAAGATAGGTACGTTAAATATTTATCTCATAAATTCTTTTTTTTTACAGGAGTAAGTACAATGTTATTTCGTGTTTCACTTAGGTTTATATTTTTTAAAATTTTAGACTTAATGTTGCATGAAAACCAAACACCGCCATTTCACCATTTCACAGTGCTTGTTTATCTTTCGAGAACAGGTTGTACGCTCGACTTAAAATCAATATTGCAACAAGATGATGGAATTGGACTGGATCATCTTGGTGAAAGGCAAAGTATTGCAAGAGGACATTCGATTTATGAGGACATTTAAAGAGTATGAAGCATTGGTTGAAGTCGCTTGACAAGAAGGAGGACTGTAAGCCACCGAGGTAACCCTGAGTTCTAAATACATAAACGTTACACAGAGTGATCCAGAACTCCAGATGTAAACTTTGTAAGATGATTCAATACAGAGACTGTAATAGAAAATACAATACTACCTTTGACCTAAAGTGATTCTTAACACTTTAAGGTAGTCAAGGAAAGCTGGAAATGTGTCGACTATACACTGCAACTACAGCAGCAGTCCTAAAATAATCGTTAAAATTTTAGGAACATTAGTAAATTAGTTTAAATAATTTCCTGTATTAAAACGTTTTGGCAGTCTGTTTTATACCATTTTATAACATTTTTACAGTCAAAATACATATTAAAATCATTAAATTATTGGAATCCGTCAAATAATTTGCAAGTTATGAATTTTTAAAAGACATATCTGGAATTAATGTACACATTTTAAAGCTATAATAGTGAACTATTTTTTTTTAATTGCCTGTATAAAAACACCTAAAAAGAAGTTGGTTTTGTAAACTGAATTCACATCATAAGGAAAATTAGCTCGGAGAGTCGAGTATCCCGGCCGGCGGGTATCCCCGGCCAGTGTTAGTTTCAAACAATCCCGCGCACATAGGTCAACAAATAACATGCCACAACGACCGCAGCGCCATTTAGCCGTACAATCGAATCAACCCGGACGCGACCGCCGAGCGAACAACACGTTACAATCGTTCATTTATCTCTGCCTATATTGTAATGTGCGCCGTTTACAATTTGAACTCAGTTATTTTTTATAAAATGTTAGTACTTCACCATGATTTATTGATTCAAATGTATAAGTACTGTTTATAAATTAGGTTATTTTTATTGACATAGTTAATATTAAATAAAAACATAGAATGTGGCGGTCGGGTACCACCGGACACGATGTTGTCGGGTAACCCCGGATATTTTTGGATGCAGAAATGTTTTGTTACTTTAATGTAATGTTAAAGCAAGTGTGTAAAATGTTGTTCTTTGCAGAATTACTTCAAAATTGCCTAAAGTCAAGAGAAGAATTACACACAGAAAAAATTGGGATGAAAATAAAATGAAACAGGAAACTGTCCACGAAAAAACGACATCTGTGAGAAAGCAGCTGAGTTATAAGGTGCCTAGAGCAAATGAATTGCTCAAACAGTTGAGCCTTTTTCCTGATGCTTCTAAGAAACGTCTTCCTGAAAAACACAAAAGAGTGAGATTCTGACATCTTCGCCGTTCAAAAACGCGCTGGCAGAGAAAAAGGCTGAAACCAATAAAAACAAGGTGGTAGTTAATGAAAAGAAAACGAAGAAGAACATTCAATGTTCGGTTCAGAAACAAAGAGACCAGGATACCGAATGCATCATTTGCGGATAAACGTTCTAAGANAGAACATTCAATGTTCGGTTCAGAAACAAAGAGACCAGGATACCGAATGCATCATTTGCGGATAAACGTTCTAAGAAGACTGGATCCAGTGCCATAAATGCAAAGACTGGGCGCACGAAGCGTGTGTGGACACTGACCCTTCAGAGGAATAATACTTTTGTGATGTATGTAAGGCCAAAAAACGGTTTGGTCATCGTTAAATATATGTCCGAAGCTACCCTCCAAAAACGTATCCACTGAAAATTGAAGGCTGATTTCAGGACTGGATATAAGCTAAGATAATGAACCTATCAGATTGTTACTTAATTATAATTGTGAGAGATATGTTGTAGTTCCATTCTAGTATAAAAATAAAGATTGAATTCTGTTGATTTTCAAAATATCATGAGTTTTATTTATGTGGCCGGTGCTACCCGCCTCTCCCCTATGTTTCTTATAAGTTGAGTTAGCGAGATGGGGTTTCCAGAGTTAGTTATTTCTCTTTCCACTCAAAAGATAACATTAAATATTTTTTATCGGGAAATTATCAACTCACCGGTTATTGCTATCGACGTTGATACACACAGTTGCAGTGGAAGTTTCGTGCCGTTGTATATAAAATGGGGGGATAATTTGTATTACCGAGCATAAAGTGATAAATTGTTGGAACGAGTAAGTGCAGCAAATCACAACGACAAATTGCAGCTCAGTTGGGCATTTCTAAGGAATGTGTATGCAAGAAAATAAAATGTTATCTGAATTCATGTGCATAATACGCATGTGAAAACAATGTATTGAAAACATTATCAAATGTTCTTGTCATACGTAATTTTCAGTAAAGTTTTTTTTTACAAGAAGTTTCGGATTATTTCAAAGTGTTTTGTTATTTTTGTTTCTGAATGTCTGTAATATTATGTAAAATTTAAGTTTTCGTTTACATCTTGCGTGGTCCTAAACTTTTCATTCGTAGTTGTTTCTGTTTGTGTATTTCCACGTTACAGAGTCATGTCGATCCAAATTTGACCCGGCGTGCTAGCCATACATTCAAGTCCCATTATTGGCTAGCCATCAACCAATGACAAAGCGAGCTGGCTGGGTCTCAATCACAGTGTCTTGTGTTGTGTTGCACGATACACCATCCATTGCGTTCATTTTTATCATTTACACCAAATTAAATATTTTCGTTTTCAAAAATTAGAATTTAAGCTTCATAGCCTTTGTATAAGACGATCATAAAACTAGTGAAGCGAATGAAGCACATACGTGCAATTTTGGTCATCAAGGACAGAGAATTTTTCACACTACCACGGTCATAGTGCTCAGAATATTGAGGGAAAGACACCCCCTTCAAATTGGTATGAAATATATACTATTAATACTGAATTTGAATTGCTATATAATTTACTTGCTATTTTATCTGTCTCATTAATATTTTACATACCTATGAAAAAAAAAATACCGTATGTTTTGTTTTTAAAAAACATACTACTACAAAAATTGTGAGAAATTGTAAAAATTGTACCAATGAAAAGTAAATCTGAATTAAAATTTAAAGAAAAGGAAATGTGTTCATTTTCTTCCAAGAGGATTTTTTTCTCCCACATTTTACGAACAGTGATGATTGCAGGAACCCGAACTACAAGATTTTGAGGCAGAAGAGAACCGGAAAGAGCAATTCGTGGTTTGAGTTCACGCCTCCATTTTGGTGGTTACTGTCCGATCTCGAAGCTCGTCATCGGATTTTCAAAATTCCAGATAGTGAAATTACAGTTAATTAATAATCGTGCGAAATCTTACTTTTCCCGTCACCTTAATTACCACTGTTACCTAAGAGTATGGACTTTTAAGTTTATTCAAGGACGGAAGAATTTATTATATCAGATAAGCAGAATTTTCTTATGTTGAGTCATATTTAGAGACACGTTCTGCAATTAATCCTATCTTTTTCAGAGATTCTGACTTCAATATTAGATATAATTTTTGTCGTACATACAGAAACTCACATTTCTCATTTCTTCTGTTATCAAATTCATTATTTTCATATGAGTGAATTAATTTGGTTCAATTCGGAATTTCCATAAACTGCTAACTCAGAGTACCAGTTTTATCATATAAATTCCTTTTATTTGTGTGATTCGTTTAGTAAACATGTCACATTAGGAACTACAATTGGTTATTTGCAAAAAGATAGCCGCTACGTGAGATGAAAAAACATTTTCTAGAATAGCGTTACTCTTATGTGACATCTGCTATCTGTGAACACTGGGCGAGTAATAACATGGCGGTTTATTAAGTAATTAGTGGCTGCTATGGTATTAACCAATACAAGTGTGTTACCCGTGGATGTTACTCGATTGTTGTGAATTAATAATAATGTGTAATTTAAAGGAACACAAAACGTTGCCAGGTGAGCAGTTCTCGAGAAAACTAGATTACATTATACGAACGACTTCTTGCAAATGCTTAAAAAAATTTCACTGAATTCTTTATATTAGCATTTTAGGAAGATTGAATATATATCAGTATAGATTTACAATATTCCTATTGCTTCTTCTAATGATGTAATGAATGCAATTTTTGCAGTTTGTAAAATTTCAACAATTTGATATTTTTTTTATTATTTATTATATATAATCTTTATTAATTACGTTTCATACTCTTGTGCGTGACCCACTGGGTGTATCTCAAGTTACCGTCGTGTACAGTCCATTAAATTCATACCTGCCCAATGCTGTGGTTTATAAGTAGGTATTGAATCTGCTCTCGGCGCGAGGCGCTAGCGATTGATGCTGGCCCTCCATGTTAGGGCGTAAGAATACGTCGACACTATTGTCTCTAGGTCCAATTTACTAATAAATTCACCCCGTTTTTAGGTTACCAATAAATCAGTTTTATTAACGCTTAACAGGGCCACTCATACATGTACACACAAGACAACACTCCCCTTCCCTTTTATACGTCGGCTCCGTATTGTTTGGCGCGGCGATTCGCGTCGAGAAGAAGGGGGTAGGGGGCAAGATTCTTCACACTTGCTGGATGACTCTACTTATCTGGCTTGAGGCGCTGTCTTCTCTCGACTGGCGACTTGGGACTGCTCCGGCACTTGGTGGGCGTCTCGACGCCTGGTCTCGAAGCTCCTCCTCTCGGGTCCACTCAGCACTCTC
>NQII01000018.1:800794-851215 GCA_002778355.1 Clitarchus hookeri
GGCTCCGACCCAGACGCCTCGCTTCAGGTCCCCCGACTGACTGCCTGACTGCTCGATCATCGACTGACTGATCCGTTCCTCCCGCTCTCTCGTCGTTTTGTAGGCTCCATCGCCATATTCAACTTGCACCATCCCTGCACGTGGCCGGGGTGCTTGCCGCGTCCCCCCTGAGTCGTAAAACACGTGGCCGCTGCTCCTGTGGTCTGCAGTCTGCCTGGCGTCGCCCCATGATTCTGGCCTGGAAATTTATTGTTCCGTTCTGCACGTGCGGGAACTCTTGGGTGGCCTCTTTGGTTCGGTGCATTTATGCCTCCGGATACCGTGTCGTTATAATCCCAGCACGCCCGCTAAAAGCTCTTAATGTTTATTGCTGAAACTAGCCCGGGACAGACTCAGCCGCTGGTGTTGGCTCAGCATCCCTTGGCAGCTGCGGGATGCAGCTGCATCCGCCTTCCTCCGCACGTGGTCGTTCCGCCGGGCTGTCCTGGCGCCATTCTCCTCATCACGTCCGCCAAACCCTTAATCCTTATTGCGGTCGTCCGCCTGCGAGCTTCGCCAGAGCGTGTGTTCTGACGAATAAAATATAGGGACGCAGAATGCGTCACAAGGTTACTTCCAACTTTTCTAAAGTACTCCTTAAAGTTCTTCTTTCAGGGTATTCCTCTGCCTCAAGCAAACAAAGCTTAACTAAGTCTAGAAAAATACGCCAAAGGGACAACGCACCGCACTTCTACGCACTAAGTGTAATACTATTTTTAACCCTAAAAATTATTTCTTACTCGGCATTGCCAACACAGGAATTTTTCACAATAATTACAAATGAAATATTACAACTGATTTGCAAAATACAAGTAAAAGACCAATTGAATCAAAAATCAAGCTACTGTCATATTGACATATGTAGAAAACACGTGTAATACATTACATATTTAGGAAACAACCAAAGACGCCATTCATAGGGTGATTTTTTAAAGGTTTGATTTAAAAAATATGAATATACTGTGGATAGGCTATAGTAGGAATCGTCCATGCCGGCTTGCACAGCGACTGGTATACCACCTCGTGCAAAAAGTCCTATCGAAGCTTGTACAGCAGCAGTTAGTGTGCAGTAATGGCTTGAGTGCAGGTTCGAAGAAAAAGAAGATTAGCCTATGCATTTCGCAATATCCAATAACACACACTGCACTAAGTTTTCTATATTTAATGTTTGCAGTTCCGATGAAAATCATAGATACCAGCCAATGAAAAATTGAGATAAGGCAAAACTCAGTTAAGCAAAATCGTTGTTATAAGAATTTACAATTTTTTAGGAAAATTTAAATTTAATAAAAACGTATGTTAGGCAAATTAATTTTAAGAAAAACTATTTAAGGCTAAATGACTTTGGGTGAACCTAATTTTAGCATAAAATAATTTAAAAAAAAACGCTTTAGGAAAATGATGCAAATCGGAGGTATCGAATTGCCCATGGACAAATAGGAAAGGATAAATGATAGGCGATCCCATCATTCACCTGGAGTTATTTCGGAAGATCATAGAAAATCGGGGTTGCACCTAGAATCAAACCCAGGTGTAACTGCGTGCAAGTACATTTAGTTAAGACACCAACGCCATCACAATCGGTAATGTTTTTAAAAATGGTTCAGATTTTTAAGTAATTGCGGAGCAGTTTTAAATCTAATATGAATCGAATCAACGAAAAAATGGAAAAAAAATATATTTTTACCTTTTAAGGTGTAATTATTTCAAACGGTTTTTTTAACACAACACACGCCAGTTTTAAAGTTGCTGTAAAATAGCCATTTGAAATAATTACACCAGAATACGTAACAAAAATTATTTTTTTCAGTTTTTTCGTTGAGTCGATTGATAAAACGGTATTGTTTGTTGTTTCGATGTTTCCGTTACTACTGCTACACGCCTGAGGGGCGTATCCGAGTTAGTGAGAGATGGAGGTCATAAATAAAATAAACGAACTTAATTCAATAATTATATTTATTCTCAATGCTACAAACCGTCAAGCATATATTATTTAACAGTCTGAAAGTTCTATTAACTCTTGTTATTCTTATTAAGCGCAATATTTAATTACTATCTTAATTTAAATTTAAGTCTTTGTCACAGTCTTTACTCTTGCTAATGTCCCTTAAACTGCTCCAATCATTTCCACACGTTTAGTGAAAACTGTCTATTTTCATCGTCCCGAAAGTCTTTTCACTCACCAGTCCAGTCCACAGTCCCGCAGATCAGTCCCACTCTTCCCTGAACACAAGCTCGCCGACGCACTCTCGCAGATCGCTGCAGTCGTCCCTCGCCGCTCCGGAATCGCTCAACTGTCGCTTAAAGTCGCACGAGACGCCAAACTCGTGGCTCTTAATTACTCTGCCCTC
Organism: Clitarchus hookeri; assembly: GCA_002778355.1. Taxonomy (NCBI): domain Eukaryota; kingdom Metazoa; phylum Arthropoda; class Insecta; order Phasmatodea; family Phasmatidae; genus Clitarchus; species Clitarchus hookeri. The sequence continues at coordinate 803,185 of NQII01000018.1, forward strand.
ACAGGCCCGCATGTGGTATTTTTACTTGAGGTAGGTACCGTCTGGAACGTTCTTAGCAATCCACGTTGTTCTGGAAAAATAATGGTGACGAAGACGACGTTCCTGCATGATAAATGGAGAAATTTGAGCTTCTAAGGGTCAGCTAGGCGTGAGATGCGATAAGTTTATCTCCGTGTGCGGCGGCGTCCTTTATGATAGGCCGCTCGCTGTCATATAACTGTTGTGCTTCACTTTCCACTCGCTCGCGCGGGATGCGAAGTAGCTTGCGCGTAACACTATTTGTATTTTGTGTTTAAAAACCTGAGCTTAAATCCTTAAAATGCATGTCAAAAGTTAGGTTCGAAAATTTGGGGATCTGTGTGCCAGCTCTGTAAAATATTATCAACTGGCGTTCGTAACTCAATCATTCTTATTACTGCTGGTGAGTGGAGGCCGTGGTGGCTGAGCGTGTTAGCCTATTCGCCTCCCACCAAGGCGAACCGGGTTCTATCCCCGGCCGGGACTCCGGATTTTCTCACGTGGCAATCATGCTGGGCGGTGGTCGGTGGGTTATCTCGGGGATCTCCAGTTTCCCCCACCCTTGACTTCCGGTGCCGCTCCATGCTCACCCCAGTCACCCTCATAGATTTGCAAGACCTCGCTGTTAAGAGCCGCCCAGATATCTTCACTCACTCACTTACTTCTGGTAAGGTCGGCCAGCTGCTTCAAACCATCTAGCCCGTTGGCTCGTGTGAAAAAAAAAATATGGTCATTAAAACTATTGCAAATGACGATGAACATGATACGGAACCCTTGGAAAAAGGGTTAAGAAGGAGGAGAAGGGGGGGGGGTGTCATCTCCAAGTCTGCGAGGGTGCCGTCGTCTCGCTAAGTTTTTTTTTCACCCGGCAGCTCTCAGACGTAAACTGGTTTCCATCGCCCGCGGACAAGCGCGCGTCGCCCGCCGCCATGCATCAACATTAACGGATTACATGCGACATGGTTCACAATACCGGTTTGTCACATTACTCAATGTTTACAAGCTTTGCAACCAACACGCTGCGACTCGGGCATCGTCGGCGCCGACCATTATGCTTCTCACCAGAGGTCACGAAATTAAATAGGTGCACGTCACGAAGATATTTGTGTGTTTCGTAGTTAAAAATAATATATTTATAGTCTGTTCAAGTTTTCATCGCACTTTTTGAATAAAACATTCGAAAATTTACCCTGTCAATGATGTGTTTGTTTGTTTCTTGAATGTCAAGTATTACAAGCGTTACGTGCATGTGTGTACATAAAATAACCATATTTTAGTTCGATGGAATTTTTTATTTATATTCTATCTAAAAAATATAACATTTAATTTATGAATAAAAACGGGGGGTAATAGATGTGTTAGTAACGCCAAGTACGAAAAAGTCCTTATGCAAAATATTATTGCATTAAGTGCGCACGAATCCGGTGCGTTGTTATTTTCGTGCAATTTTCTATAATATGTTATGCGTTGTTTGCATGAGGCGGAGGATTATCCCGGAAGAAGAATTTTAGCAGGGCTTCAGAAGAGTTGGAAGTATCCGTGAACATACTTTATTTAACGCTTCGTGGGCGGCTGACGTTGCGTAAGGTCGCCTGAATTTAACTCAGCTGCATGGAATTTGCCGCATCATTACGACGTCCGCGGGGCCGTGGTGGTGCAGTGGTTAGACTCATCGCCTCCCACCTAGGCGAACCAGGTTCAAACCCCGGCCTGGTCACTCCCGGATTTTCGCAAGTGGGAATCGTGTGGGACGATGCCTCTGGTCAGGGGTTTCCTCGGGGCTCTACCGTTTCCTGCGCCCTTTCATTCCGGCGCTGCTACATTCTCATTTCAATCACCCTCGCCGTCTCTCAAGACCTTGCTGTTAGAAGCCGCTGAAATCTCTTCACTCACTCATTTTTCTACTTGACCGGTTAATCAGAATTAGGTGACTTTAATAATGCGCGTTTGTGATTGGTGTGCAGACACTGAAAATGCCTAACAAGCAAGCCGTCCTATCACGAAAGTGCATCTGAGGTAAAGTGTTATGAGACAACTAGTCGTGAAATCTTTTCGCGAAATTCGAGTGTCCCAACTTATTCAGAGCAAATTACGCGATATACGAATTATTTGCAGCAAGTCTCTGAACGTACTTCCGGCCTCTCGTCAGCGCCGTGAGTCAAACTCAGGTAGAAAATGTCAGAAAACTATGTTCCCCCATTCATTTTTCAAATTGATCAAGTGATGTTACCTCCGTTGGCAGTTTGTCAGTCAGTCCCGGCAAAGCCCACGGAAATAAACCACACTGGTTTGCAACGTGTGACATTCTTGCTCCAAATAGCGCAGAGGCTACATATTTAGGAGCATGTGGCTTGACCCGCATCATGTATGTGCGCTTACAAAACTCCAAATTACAATATAATTACAGCCGCTAATACCGTGTGCTCTCTCGGAAACCATTTATGCGAGAGAAAACGTATTTCCTCAAAACTCTTTCACGTGTTTTTTACGCTTATAACATGGTGCGTAAGCATATATTAACTATTTCTTCTTTGTAATCACACGGCATCCTCTTCACAGAATCTGACATCTAAAAGGAGAGGGGGAAAAAAGGTGAAAATGATGCAATTATATAACAATTATATAAGGACCAGTTGATGAAAAGAAATAAAATAATACGCTATCAAAAGACACATGCTACTTTGGAAGTTCGAAGGAGACTAGTTTGTTTCTGAAATAAGAGATTGCGAGAATTAAGTAAAAGCTCAGGCCAATCTTGTAATTACGGCTCGTAAGAGAGCTGCGCAAATTACGATAGGGGCATCTTGCCAAAAGAAATAACGCAGTTGGTTTTTATCTGGAGAGAGTTTCTTTGCAGGTTTAATGTTTTTTTTTTTTTAATGAATAAATTGAAGCATCAGAGCATCATCACACTGACTACCTAATGCAAAATACTTCGTTTGCGAAGGGCTACATTTTGAACTGCGGGAAAAAACTGTTCAAACAGCTTTTTTTTACAACGTTCTAAATCGAGTTGAAACGTTGCACAAAAAAGTTAAATAATTTCGCAGTGTTTTTCTGTTACCTTTCGAGCGTTATGCATGAAGAGTTACCTGTGCGAAAGAAACTGGTTTTTTAAATACTATTTTTATTTATATACTGAGCTTCAAATTGCACATTTATGCAACAGCTTTTAACGATTCATTTTTTAGAAAATTTTAGACATACTTATTCTTCCTTCAGGATGGTTGTTGTATTTGTTTACCATATCCTCTGCATTCTGCTGATTTGAGTAATTAGACGGGGGTAAGGTGGCTTGCAATGTTTAACTTAACATTAGCTAGAGGCATCTGTTTTTCTCGACAAATATTTCAGGATAAGTGGTTCTCCAAAACACTATAGTCCAAAACAAATTTGTGATTGGATCATTTGAATTGTTACTCGTCTTCTCTTTCTGCCCGTGAATTACGGACGGTCAGTATCGGAGAAAATTAATTCTGATTGGCACAAAGAGAAGTGGCCAACAACCAAAGGAAGGCTGCAAAAGTTCACATAGTATATTGAAGTTGAGCCCCCGCGTAAATATTTTCGCTAAAAACAGATGGGCCTAACCTTGGCTTAAATGCCACACACGTTCATAAGAAATATCTAATCCAATGTGATTACATTTGTTTGTAGTGTCTTCAGGTATATTAGCGATTCAAATTAGTTTAATATTATGAAAGTGATACCTAACTATGGTTAGATCTAACTTTTATCTTGTAAAAATATTTAATGGATCTTCGTGGCAAAGTTGTGATATTTAAATCAACCTCCGATTAAATAAATCACCGCCTACCAACTGCAAATATGCTGCCGCTCTCTCTAGCTTGCATGTGTCACGTTACTTTGGCAGTGAATTTAATAAAAATAGTTTTAAGAGATGACGTTTTATTTTTAGTGTAATGTTAAAACTTATGGCAAATCAATTTTTTGGAAGTTTGTTTTATACATATTAGTAAGAACACCCGAATTTCGCGAAAAAAATTTCACTACCAGTTGTATTTCATAACACTTTAGCTCAGATCCACTTTCGTGATTGGATGGTTTCCGTGTTATATGTTAGCACACGAATCACAGACGTGTAGTATTGAAGTTGCCTAATTCTGATTTGCCAGTCGGGTAGAAAAACATCTTCACACAAAAACACGCCACCAATAAGTAAAATAAAGTTGCTGGTACGTCGGTAGGGTTTTTGAAATCAAGCTTGTGCGGAACCCTTTTCGCAAAATTCGGGTGTCACTACGTATTACATATAAGCAACTCACTTAGGTTCGTAAAAATTTAAGATTTTCACTTTATTGACGTACGAACAAAGTCGTTATGCCCGTGGCTATGTAGAGTATACATATGGCGGAAAGATACACAATTAGGAGAAAGTAGATACCAAGCAGGACTTTCAAAATTGACCAATTAAGCACGAGCATCCTTTTACGTCCTAAAATAATATATCATTATTTTCTCTGTAATTTATTGGTATAGAAATAATCCCATTCAGAGAAACTCTATGAAAACAATTTCTTCATTATGATTTTGAAAAGCTTTGTAGCATGACAGAGGTGTGGGGATGTTGCTTAGGCCGTGTACCAACTTAATTGTGCTCACTCTCTCTCGCTTCACTCTCACTCTGGCACTCTCTGGTTAATTGAGACTTGTGCCCTCTGTGAGTATTCGGAATTATTCCTCTAACGGTAAAGGTAATAAATAGAGAAAAATTAGCAATTCATTTAGGCCAACGGTATTTTTTTTTAAATATCTATTAATTTTAATTTTTCATGATTTTGTCTGATCAAAAACTTTATTATTATGTGCAAAGCAGAGTGTGTAATAAAAAGCTGATAATTAAAGTAAACAATACCTGAACCTAGTGACATCACAATTTCTTATGTTCCGATTAAAAAGGAATATTGTTGGCGTTACACATTTCACAATCGTAATGATTATGATAAATCAATAAAATATTTCTAACGTTACTGTTGAAACAAAACATGTGTCTGAATATTATAGGTTAATACTTGAAAACAACATGGCTGCCACAGAGGATTCGAGAACGAGAACGAGCAGCGATTAAGCATCGTCTTTCAATCTCCCTCTCGTGCTCTCTCCGAGTTAGGACAGTAGAGAGAACTCTCTGTGACGTCAAGAGTTGGCATGAGAGTGCTCTCTCGGCGAATTGGGACACAGCCTTAGACTGCATTTAAATGTATTATGTGCAATTGTGTGTTAGTGTAGGCCATTCACGATTAAGTGATCACTATTGATCGCACTGCTTCGGGAACTACTTCTCTGACCACTTCGTGTACTTCCGCCGTCTGTAAAATATACTTCGCCATGGATCATCTCACGTTATTCGTGCGCTAACTAAGGGTGAATGTGTATTTTTTTTTAACGTAAATATGTTGACATCATTCCAATTAATACCATTTCCTTTACAAAGAAACAGAAAATAATAAATAAATTCAACGCGCTTAAATTTAAACATCACACTTCTAATACGACGTTAAGATAAGGAACTAGTTTTCGTGCTTTATTGCCAACTTTACTGAGAGCATTCCAGATGCTGTTTGTAATAAAATACACCGAATTTTGGAAGGAATTTTTTTTCAAGTGTTGATTTCTAAAATGCTCGGCTAACCGTGTTTTACTGCCTGTCGCCTGACCATGCCTCACTCAAACCCCGCACAGATGGTTCACATGCGCTGGGTAGTTNAGCCGTTGCGCTTCTCTACATCAACCGCGGAAAAAAAAAAAAAAAAAAAATACGATGCAAATTTTTGCTTCGTGACTGACCATACGATGTGATTCCTTCCGAATAACGTAAAGAATCTTGTGTTTTCTCGGAGGAAAGTCAAGAAAAATCTAAAAATAGATGTTGGCTTAGTGCACGCCTGCGAATTGTCCTCGTGAAACTGTGCAACGCTTCACAAAAAAGCCCTTCAATATTCGTGTCCTCGAGTATATCGCACCGTGAAAGCAGAATATTTTATAAATAGGAAACCCAATTTTTACGAAAAGAATTCATATCAATGTATATGCATAAATGTCATGAATATGTAAGATAAATTATGTGCGTTATAACGTATATGCACGGCCAACTGTTTATCGCAAAAATGTTTATGCCCAGGCTAGACTGCAACTTCTACATGCACACGTGTACATTTCCTTCGGCTATGGGTCACGTGTCTGCGTGAGAAAACATTTTCTACTCTACTGGGCAAATCAGAATAAAGTTACCCCGTCACCGTACGTTCGTGATAGGCTGGCAGTCACTTAAAACGTGGGCGAGTGAAAATCATCCAAAACCACGACACTGATTCTGAATAAACGTGTTTTCGTATACAACTAGTTGTGGAATCTTTCTATGAATATCGGATGGCCTATGCGTAGAGACCTGAAAAATTCGCGAATTCATTTTGGGACAAGCTATAATTCAAAACACACCAGTTCATATATCTTTAGTCATTGGTCCACCCGGTGTTTGGCACCTCCTGCACAACTGTGTCCAACTTTCACCTTCCACTGTGAGAGCAGACAACCAATGTGCAGTTTATATAGGCACATTTGTACGTAATACTGTAGAGTTAAACCTGCAGGTCATTGAACTCGCGAAATTTTCAGGTCTCTACCTATGCATATATGTATGCAAAATCTTTCGTTTTTCGGGTTTTATTAATTCTATGTCCGAATTGTTATATTTTATTATGTATGAGGAATTTGTTGGGCAACTCAATATCTGCAAACGTCGAAGATTTTCTGAGGGCACCTTTTTTTCGTGAAAATATTTCAGGGCAAGTTGTGTCCCAAAACACTTAAGTTCATACCCACTTTGTTGATTGGATCATTTGAAATGTTTCGCGTCTTATCTGTCTGCCCGCGAATCACGGACGGTCAGTATCGGGAAATTAAATTATGATTGGCTCACTCATATAACAGACTCTCGTGACACAAAGACAAGCAGCCAATAGCCAAAAGAAGGCTGCATGTGTGCTCATAGGTTAGTGAAGTCAAGCCCCCGCGTAAATATATTTTCGCGAAAACCAGGCAGCCCTATCAATGATATTGAAAACAAATTTTCCGGAAACGTTTTGACAAAGCGCATAGTAACAATTTTCGATAAACATTTGAATTCAGTAAAAAGATTAGTTTACTAAGATTTTGTAGTTATAGAAATTTCTCAGTTGCTAAGTGTTTTTAAAATCGGTGATTTAGAGAACTTCTTTGAAATTATGTACATTATTGCAGGACCCCCAACCGTTTGTTAATACAATATAAGATAATGTTCTCGTATATCAAATCTGTTTATTATTAAATAAAAAAATGGTTGCAATCTCAAGTTTAGTTTACAACAAAATTACAATATATCAATGTTAAAAATAACAAGAATTCTACTCTGATACAGCATACTTAAAACATTTTTATGAAACGTGAAATAAACACCTCACAAAGGGTTTGGAATATTGTGAGATATGGTATTTTGATCAGTAGGAGTTATTTAGTTCTTTTGTGCTCAACAGAGAGCGCATTAAATCATTGAACATGCCCGGTAGAAGCTGAAAATAACAGTTTATAACCGCTTACAAACTTTAGAAACACTTCCAGATCTCATAAGAGCTGCACAGATGTAATGGGACCTTCATCCAGCAGATAACATCAACACATTGATTACAAGCCTTCCACGGCGTGTTACAGACCTGTACAATGCACATGGTGGTCATACACGGTGGTAAGCTGCAGTAGGAAGAAAGAAACCCTCCCTAGTCAGAGACATCATTACGTTAATTTTGTTGTTCTTTACTGTTCATTTGTCTGTGATATTAGACAATTTTTTATCATTAAATATGTTTGTACTTATAATAATACAAATGTATTTGTAATATATGGGTCAGTATTTCGCTAATTTATATCATTCTTGGTAATTATTGTAAGCAGTTATGTTTACTACACAGTCAGAAAAAAATTTCCGTAAAATACGGAAAATACCGGGTACAAATTATTCAGACATCTGCCTTAAATTACGGTCTCCTCGTTTTTTTTTTCAATAAAGTTCTCTCCGTAAATTACACAAAAACCTCTGTGAATTCACGGAACGTGTACACAATATTGCTTGTTGATTTTTTTTAATCTGCTGTTTACAAAAAAAAGGTAACAAAAAACATTATACTTTCGTTATGTGGGTGATTCACTGTGTACCAAAAATTAATGTTGAAAAAAAAATTAAAAATCTTATCCGGTAGCAGGATTTGAACTCGGAAAAAGATTTTAATAGCCCTGATCTTTAACCACTCGCCTACCCGACCACACCTTTACAAGAAGTGGTGTCGCAAATATGGAATTTATGTTGAACGATTCATGTACCTCCAAGTTTCTATTCGTGTTATTTTCGTAATGTACTTCACTGTGTATAACAGAGAAATTAAAATAAGTTAAAGTATTTTGTCCTGTAGCGGAATTTGAACACGAATAAACGTATTGGCACTTGATGAGTGGTTCGCCACTCACCTGCTACTATTTCACACGAAGTAGTATTGTGGAGACGGGATTTCATGCGCTTCAGGTATCATCTGCATTGTTCGTGTCTCAAAATTGAAGTCATAAGTATATGAACAGCTTCCGTATTTTATAATTACGGAGATCATTTCCGTCATTCGTCATTACGGAGTGCCTTTCCGTAAATTAACTATACATCTCCGTAAATCTACAGAAATTTCGAACAGTGTAGTAACTACGAGGCAACACTACGTAAAATGATCTGAAACCGTAAAACTAGGTACAGGGAAATTTTGCGAATTCATTTTAGGACAAACTATACACCAAACACATGTGTTTTTCGGTAATTATTGCAATTGGATGACAGTTTATTAGACACGCCCAGGTGAACTCTACTGCAATAACAGGCCTGCAAGGAAACAAGCACCAAATGCCATGCCACCTGGTCTGAGGAAAAACCGGCTACACACTGGCGCAGCAGCCAATGAAAAGATAGCTGAGGCTCTAAAATACTTAAGAAAGTGATGTGTGGCATTTACGATGTTTAAAACACGACATTATTCCCTCTCTAAGTATAATATAAACGCAGGTACGTGAATTTAGCTAATTATTTCTGTGTCAGACTAGACTTCAAGCAAGTATGATCTCGTATAACTTTTATGATTGTACCACAGTGATATTGACCTGACATAAAAATCTCTTTATCTAGTGATAAACAAGAAGGAATAACGAAACCGCACCACGTGCAACCAAGTTGTTTAAGAAACAACAGCCCCACTCCACTAAGTAAATGACTAAACGGAGACGAAATAGGCAGTTCCTTTGTTGTGGACGTACCCATCCTCTGGTTTGTTGTGTCTGATTGCCTACCACCTGCTGCTTAAGCTTCCCTATTGGTCATGATGTCGGCTGGCAAGCAAGTTACCAGGCGCTGATTGGTGAACGGCAATCCGACATGTTGCTAGATAGCGACGCCATTTTGGTGGCGTGTGCGGCAGGAGTTCACGGAAAATGTGGTTATTTCACGTCCGTATTCTTATCTGCTCAGTGCACACACCATTTCAACGGCCAACAAATAGCGACTGGAAAATTTCGCGAATTTACACTGAAAAGCCAAAAACACTGGTACACCTTCCCTAATATCGTCAAGCCCGCACCCCTCCCCCCTCCTCGTCAAATTAACCGAGCCCGCAGAAGTGCCGCAAGACGACGTGGCATGGAATCGAATAATGTCTGAAGGTATGCAGGAGGCAATTCACACCATGAATCAGGGCAGTTCACAAATCCAATCTGCGCCAATTTGAGAAAGGGTTGCACGTCTGTCACGTTTAATGATTCTCGTCAGTCGTCGTTTGTCCCGTTCTTTCACGATCTTTTTCCGGCCGCAGCGATGTCGAAGATGTGATGTTTTACCGGATTCGCGATATTCACGGTACACTCGTGAAATGGTGGTACGCGAACATCCGAATATTATCGCTACCTCGGAGATGCTATGTCCCATCTCTCGTGCGCCGACTGTAACACCACGTTCAAACTCACTTAAATCTTGTTAACCTGCCATTGTAGCAGCAGTAATCGATCTAGCTGCCGACCGCATCGCGTTACTCTGATTGTTTCCATACCTCTGTTTTTTGCATACGCACGCCGATACAAGATTTTTTTTTTTTTTTTTGCTCTTCAGCGTATTTTAAAGCATGTTAGACTTCAAACACGTGAACATTTCTGTTACGTTAACAACTGGATGACAGTACATTAGACACGTCCAGGCGAAATGTGACCCAATAACATAGCTGTAAGGAAAAAAGTACCTTATCCCGTCACACCTGGTCTGAGGAAAACTGGCCACGCACTGAGGCAACAGCCAATAAACAAAAAACTGCGGATCTTTCGTACATAAGATCGTGGAGTCTAACCAACAGGTCATTCAAAACGCGAAATTTTCCTGTCCCTTAATGTGCGGTTTGAAATCAACTACGTGTACGCGAATTTCCGAAAGTAAACAAGTGAAATCACCCCACTGGTGTTATTGGAATCGTACTGATCATATCAGCAGAGCAATGAGTACGTTGTAAATTCTTTAGACACCAAGGTACACTTCAAACACTCATTGCTTTGTTCTAGCATTGCGTTTGTTAAGATCCTAATTTTTAAAAGATAACTGCTTGTACATGAATAAAATACTTTTAACAGTGTGAATTTAATGAAACTGAATTGAAAATTGGTTAGAGGAAGAAAAGAAACACTTAGAAACACTTGTTTATTTAACAGTGTTATAACGTAAGCATTGTGAATGGCACGCAGATCTTTATACATGACCTCTGTAACTGTGAGCTACTAACAAACATATATCAAGAGTTTGATCGAGTTATAAACAGTGTACAAAGGATTCCCATCTGGTTCTATCGAGTACATAGAGAACAGTGAAGTCTACGTTGATGGCAAATCCGCAGAGGAAAAATAGAGCAGAGTGCGTGTCCAAGGTTCATAGTAGCCTTTGCGTGTTCCAACATTGGGCTGATCTGCCAAAACTACTCTCATGAACGTTATAGATGAGATTTGAGGTCATAACACGGGTTTTAAAAACAAGTGCTTTGAATCGTTCGTAAACTTCGTGTAATCCATTTTTAAAGCAATCCGATTCAATTAAAATCGGTAAAAGTATTTTAGTTATTTAACAGGGATTGTCTTTTGAGAATTAAGATATACACAAACACGTCCATTACTCTTGACCATTTGATATTAGAAGCTGTGTTGGTGAGGGGTAGGTCAGACGATAATCGGACCTCATCTAAAATCGGTGGGTAATCAATTCGTGAAAAACTCGGTGCTCTGCGTAGCAGTGACTTAATTTCAACAAATTTACGAAGCTTGACATTTATTTACTAGAGACCTGCAAAATTCGCATTTTTATCAGATATCTTATAAACAGAGATCTGAAGAATTCGCGGATTCATTTTGGGATAAGCTAGAATTCCAAACACGTGCGTTTATATAACTTTAGCTATTGGTCCACGCGGTGTTTGACACCTCCTGGAGAACGGTGTCCAGTTGCCTCCTTCCACTGTAACAGCAAACAACCAATGTGCTGTTAATATCGACACATTTGTACATAATACTGTGGAGTCTAGCCTGCAGGTCATTGAACTCGCAAATTTTTCAGGTCTCTACTTATGAATTCGCGGATTTATCTCGGGACAAGCTAGAATTCAATACACTTGTGTTTATATAAGTTTATCCATTGGTGCCCATGGGGTTTGACACCTCCTGGAGAACGCTGGCCCAATCGTCGCCCTCCACTATGACAGCAGACCTCCAATTTACAGTTAATTAAGGCATATTTGTACATACGACTGTAGAGTCTAGCCTGCAGGTCATTGAACTTGCAAATCTTTCAAGTCTCTAGTTATTATTGGGGGACTCGTTAAACTTCAAACACATGTACCTTTGCAATAAATTTGTCATTGGACCATACTATATTTGACACGCCCTGGGTAACTCTGTGCCAATAAATGAATACCTCATAACTGTGAAGTCCAACCACGTGCGGTCCAGTCATAAAAGGCGTGGCTTCACACTTATGCAGCTACCAATGGAGCAATGACGCCGGCTCGAGTATAAACCGCATTGTGAAGTTTAGCCTGTTGCCAAATAATAACGCGTATTTTCCAGGTATCTTTTGGCAATTGAACATTCGAATGTGATGCGTGGTGGTAATTAGCACACCTGTATGTCATGTTCGCGCCAAATCTACAATGTGGCAACTTCTTGCGTCACCAGTTTATTACTCAAGTCTCGTAACGTTAGTGCCACAATTCCGAAAGTAATTTTTTCCCCCCGAGGTAAAATAGCGGCACGTATAAACAGAAGGAGAAATTTTACTCCCGTCTGGTGAAGCACAGACGTATTCACTTGTCAAACCTGTATCAAAAGGGGTGCGTGCAGAGAACTGTAAAGTGGCGTTCGCCCTGGTCGTAAAATAATTTATTTACGGCGAACGAGATATATTTCCAAGTTTTATTGGAGTTTGGACATTTTCTCTCATACGCGACGGATGCCTGTTGTGGACGACCGTTTCGCAACGACACCTTGCGGACGGATACAATAATTATTGAAGTAAATACATATTGATGGTAGTCGCTGAAATGAGGAGGTAAATATGCTAGATTTGNGGGGGGGGGGGGGTTTCGCGAGATTATGAGTCTCATGACAGACGTGTTGGTTCTCGTACTGACCCCGTAAAAACTTGACGTGAATGTGAGTGAAGATAATGGGGTGGCTCTTAACACCGTGGTTTTGAGAGTCGTTGATGGTGAAGCGAGGTGAGTGCGGAGCAGCGCCCGGAATGAATGGGCAGGGGAAACGGGAGATCCCCGAGAAAACCCGCCGACCACAGGCATCGTCCGACAGGATTCTCACATGCAAAAATCCAGAGTGACCCGGCCGGGGATTGGACCTGGTTCACCTCGGTGGGAGGCGAGCAGCCTAACCGCTCAGCCACCGCGGCGCCACGTAACGTGAAGGATCTTTGAATAAGTAACTCGTAAAAGGTGAAGTGATACTTGTCTCAGGTATACTATTGTCCTATCACGGTTAATTCCAACTTTTCTGAAGTCATGATGAAGTTCTACTTCCAGGCTATTCCTCCGCCTCGTGCAAATAAAGCTTAACCCAGACAAGAAAATTAACACCAAAATAACAACGCATCGCATTCGTGCGCACTCAGTTTAATAATATTTTTCATGAGAACTATTTGTTGCTAGAAATTAGTAACACGCTTATTAAAACACTGTTTTAAATTTTTCATTGAGTATTATATAAACATTGTCTTGAAGGGCTATGAAACATGGTGCTTATGGAGTAATGGCAAATGCAAGAGCGGGGGAAACGGGAGATCCCGAGAAAACCCACTGACCATCGGCACCGCCTGGCACGATTCCCACGTGCGAAAATCCAGAAGCGAACAAGCCGGGAAGCGAACCCAGCTCCCCTTTGTGGCAGGCGAGCAGTCTGGACCCTACACCACTGCGGCCCTTAGAAATGTAAGAAAATGAAAATTTTTACACTCTGAAGAATTGTAGATTTCTATGCTAGATTTTGGAAACCCTGTAACAAATATTTAATTATCTTTTTATGTTGGCAGTTTCTATTACAGACATTAAGTGTGTTTGCACAGAGACACTTATGTTTACCATTTTTCATGACAGCGCAACATGAAAAATTAAAATTTAATATCTCATCTCAGGAAGAAAATCAACTTATTCCTACTTAATATACGAAACAAGTAATACTATGGTAGGCCAGGTAATTGATATATTTTAAGTGGGTCAGACTCTTATTTCAAAAATATTGCCCATACAAACATTTTCGCTTATTATACTATACCTACGAAACCATGTTAACCGTTATAAATAAACTTTGTATACTGGAAGTATCTATACAAACATCAAATAAGCTAACAAATAAACCTTTTCGCCCCGCTATTCGGGAAGATAGCACCACATGCAAATTAAGTTTTTATATCCTATCGCGGGAAACAATTATGCAATTCCCACCAAATTAATGCGACAAGGTATACTTTTGTAGTGCATCTAAATTTATACGACGTAAGGGTAGACAGGTGTTTTCAAAATAACAGAAATGTAAATATTGCTGCTTAGTAGGACGTTCGACTGATTACATCCGAAGTTGAAGCTCCGAATCCTTCCCCCGTAATGCAGTTGTTTGCATACAATCTTATGGTAGGACTTTTTATGCGTTCGAGTCCCTAGCAAGGAACGAGTTTATATGTTGTTGTCTCACTACTTTTGCGTATGTTTCTGGTTATGCCGGTAATGATATCTCTACCAACTAAACGCAAAACCTAGCTAACATCTACGCTTTTATGACTTCATTACGACTTATTTGCACCCATGTAAAGGAACGTAGGCTCATTAGCTACGTCAGTAACTTCTTGTTTAATATCCCGTCGTTTGTGAACACAGCTGTAGAAACGTGAAAAAAATTACCACAGTTTAACAGTTTGTAAGTATGTCTTCGGGATTGAAAGCGAATTACCGTCAGTACAAACATTTTGTCTTTTGTATTACAACTCCGACTGTTGTAAAAGTGGTAAACATTTTTTACATGAAATATTATTTTAATATTTTGCAAAGTTTTGTAAATGAACAAAGAACTTCTGAGTAAAATTTATAAAAAAATGTTTACGGAGCATGGTGCAGTTCATCTGAGTAAAGATAATCGAGTTCGATGCCAATTTACGACCGTTAATTTCTCCTGCCAGCGTTGGGTTTTACTGCTGGCCATGTATTTAAATAAAATTTTGCATGACAAATTAATAGATCAAGAACTTGAACATTGATCCGTTACACGCCTAAATAGCACTATAAATTTTTCTCCTTTAAAACTATTTCCTTTCGTTTTAAACTCATTTTATTGTGACAATATAGACGCTATTAAAATAATTCCCTTATTTTCGTTCGAGATGAACTTTTGTGTTTCGTGTTTGTTACTTGAAATCTTTAATGCATCGCCAAAGTTCTCGGGTGAAAAAGAAGCCCAAAGAATGTCAGCCAGAACTTCAACAGTTGCACAGAAAACCTACATACACTCCTTCCCAGATTTTCCACACTTTATTTTTTTTGGAGTCGGGTAAAAGGACTGACTCCGGGCATTTTTGATTTGTTTTGCAAGCTTCATGCGGGTATGAAAGAAAAGAAAAATGTGAGTCTCAGGTGGCGAGGAAGGAGAAAATCGCGATTCTTTTCAATTCCCCCCGTCAGCGAAATGCTTCAGAAAGGAACCTAATATTGTGAATCGCGGACCAAATTGACCCCTGCTGTTTACGTGCTTATTGACTTTTTCCTCCTCTCTCTCTCTCTCTATCTATCTATCTCTCTCTCTCTCTCTCAAATTCTTTCGTCCCCGTGGTTGATGTTTCAGAACACTCCCTTCGTCTTACTTCGACACACTCGCGCGCGCACTCACACACACACACACACACGTGTACACAAACATCCGCTCATTCACAGACATTCCACACAACGGCGGCGTTTACAATAGACACACGGTCATTCTGCCTCGAAACACTTTGGCGTTCCGTTGACCTCCCTGAGACACACAGAGTGCGATGTTTTTTTTTTAAACATTACTGTCCTCGATGGATAAGCCCCCGTAAGTTTCATGGAATCCCTCGGGAACAAGGGGCCGCGGTGGCTGAGCGGTAAGCCTGCTCGCCTTCCACCAAGATGAACCGGGTTCGATCCCCGGCAGGGTTAATCCCTGATTTTTGCATGTGGGAAGCGTGCCGGATGATGCCGCTGGTCAGCGGGTTTTCTCGGGGATATCCCGTTTGCCACGCCCTTTCATTCCGGCGCTGCTCCATACTCACCTCAATCACCCTAATCGGCTTTCAAGACCTCGTTGTTAAGAGCCGCCCAAATCTCTTCCCTTTTCACATTCACTCACTCGGGAACAAGCTAGATACCACAATCCTCTGTATACTTAAGTTTCAGTTAAATGCTGTTCGCGATTATTTAAGCAGTTTTCGAAATAAAACTTTGAGAAACTTCACTGCCCCTACCTGCGTAGGTATATTTGAACGCACACACTGACTGATATGCGCCCAGTAAAGTTGGTAACGATCGATAAAAAGCACTTCCATATCTTAACGTTGAATTGATAGTGTTAGGTAATCATAATATGTGAACACTGGTAATATTTATTTTGCACATGTTCACTCCACTTGAGTGTACATGTAGTTAAAATTCAATCCGTCCAATCCTCGTGTCCACGATGGAGGTCATGTTTCACCTAAAATATAATTATGGCAATTGCGCTACATAACTAGGAATCAGCGTCCTGTTTTTCAAGCGTTTTCCTTGTGAGAGATCAAATTTTTTTTGTAAGTTTCCGCAATGCTGACTTCAACGAGCACGCAGTAGGTTGTTGTTCGCTGGTTGCGAGAAGCACGCTCATCACATGTACAGCGCACATAAAAAAATTAAACTATTGCAGTGATTGAGCTCGTGAATGAAGTCGGGACTGAACGGTATGGCTTTTTCTAAATTATTTCCGTATCTCAATCGATGACACTGTTCGCGAGGGTGTCATCACCGGCACTGCCATTCGACAGTGCCAGCGATAATTTTTTATTTTTGACCCCGTTAAATCCTAGAAATAATTTACGAGCTGAAACGTTGCAACCGTTTAACTTTTTGATGGGTGCTGTACTGCGTCCAGAGTGCTTCTCGCGACCAGTGGGAAACGTACTGCCTGTTCGTTGATGTCACCGTTAGCCATTCACAACTGATAGCAGCAAGAAATCTCAACCAATCAGATTGCTCGGAAGGAAGACGCTCAGAACACCGGCCAGAGATTTCCTGTTTTGTACAGCGCCGACCATACATATAATTCGTAAGCAACACGTCCTCGGTCGTGGACTGAACGGGCTAAGAGGATTTGCCGAGCTACATTTAATTGTTTGCTGTAGAAACTTTCATTTTCCGCAACTGTAAAATACTACACGCAGGAAAAATTTCTTAAATTACAGTCAATAGAAAATAGTTCAGTCAATGATTATAATAATAAAGAGATAATTCAATTTTTACGTTTAAATTATTTTGATGTGTTCTACAAAAGTTATTTTTCCGGACATAATCGTCAACTTTCTCTAAAAAAATTCATGTTAAATATTGTTTGAACGAAATCTTTAGGAGCATTGTTGCAATCTTAACCCGTTCGGTCACACATTAATTTCTGGTTTCAAGTGTTGCAGTTACGTAATTTTTTTTAACTGTGCTCTACTTGTATTCAGCATGTATCTTGCAACCAATGAACAATGTTCTGCGTCCTCCATAATATTGGCATTGAACATTCATGTCAAAAGGGGAAGAGAATTCCGCTAATAAGGTTACCTACATGGAAGACTGGCCGCTGGTGACTGGCTGTGTACAGCTCTAGTCATAATTACTATTCATGTGCAACATGTGCTTGATTGTGGACCCGGTGACTGAACGTGTTAATGAATATCCTTATCGTTTTATTTGCCACTGTTGCTGCTGATATTTTCTAAAAAACACTATTTTTACGAAGGCACTAGAAAACGTACGGGAGAGAAACGAATGGTGTGTTTAAAATGCCGGAGCATCATNGGGGGGGGGGGGAATACACAGTACTGTCAAAGAATAAATAAGAATACAGAGATGAAAAAACCATTTATCCCGCGAACTCCAGCGGCACACGTTCACCAAATTCGCGTCACTAGCCAGTTACATGTCGGGACGCCGTTCGCCAATCAACGGGCTTGTAACTTACTTGCCAGCCAGTAGTCCAGCCAATAGGACACATTTCGCAGAACTCGGTAGCCAATCAGACACAAGGTCGGTTAGCAGACACTTGCGCAACCAATCAGAGAATGGGTATGCCCACACCAAAGGAACCGCCACCCCATTTTATCTGTGTGTGTGTGTGTGTGTATATATATATATATATATATATATATATTAGCTCTGTGTTACTGCAGTGTTGCTGTCCTTTATAGCGACATTCAAAGGAGGGTGCCAGGCAATTCGCAATACACCGCCAAGCACAATTAGACATTTTCTGCATGTAAAGAATCCTATTAAATAAGGCTTATCGTATCGCCGAAAGCGTGGCCACAACACTCTAAAACCTGCAACAGTGAAAATGGGGCCAAATGGTTGAAAACCAGTTTAAAAAAAACACTGGAAATCAGTTTTAATTTATTAAATTTTAATGAAGATACGTTTCTTTGTCTTATATGTAAATACCCTATCATTCGGCTGTAGGTACCAGTAAACGGCATACTTGAATATGTTCGTTTCAAGTGAGTCATTGTATCTCCTCTCTTGCCACGTGACTTGCAGGACTCAAAAAATACACTCTGAAATAAAAAAGTTAAAAAATTTTCTTATCAACTAATTTGACTGCACATCTGTTGAGAAAAAAAACTCCACCTGAATTAGTAAAATTCAACTAATAATTTTCTTTTCTTGCATTAACTGAGTAATCAGTAATATCTACTGATTTATAGTTAATTGCACGGGCCTGGCAGTAAAACCTGATTGCTTTCAACTGACCCGCCAGTAGTTAACAGCGCTTAAGCTGTAGATTCCGTGAAATATTCTTCAGATCGAAATCACTGGTTCAGATAATAGGTCGTAGCAAACGTGTAACGCTTTAGTTGCTTCATTGTGTGGGGTCGCGTGAACTGAGTACAGCGAGTGAGTGAAGAGATTTGGGCGGATCTTAACATCGAGGTCTCGAACGCCGATGAAGGTGAAGCGAGGTGAGTACGAAGCAGCGCTTGAATGCGAGGGCGGGGAAAAAAGGGAGATCCTCGAGGAAAAAAAAACCGCTGACCGGCGGCATCGTCCAGCACGATTCCCAAATGCGAAAATCCGGGAACGAACCTCCGGGAATCGAGCCCGGTTTGCCTAGTTAGGCGGTGAGTATTCTGACCACTGCACCACCGTGGCCCCCTGGTCGCGTGGGACAGGGTAATGAGTTCTGCCTGTGACGGCAGCCAATGAACAAGCCACTTCGGCTGGGGCGCGAAAAGGACTGAGAGTCTATCTTGGTGCAATCGAATAAAGCGAAATTATATAGTAATTTATATGTTGCCTCCGTAGCATTTAAAAACGGCAGTGAAAGCCGATTTCCGCGGAGAATTTTCACGACAAGTTGCATTTCAAAACCTTTCAATGATTCGATTAAAATACTTTCAGCGTATCATGCGCCAGCCCGCGAACCACAGGCGTTCAGTATTGGATAAAGCTTTCTCTGATCTGACAATTCAAGTAAGAGAATACCTTATCACAAAGCCAAGCGACAAATAATCAAAGGAAAATTGCAGGCGTGTGCGTAGGAGATACGTATCATTATGCGCAGCTGTACGTCACAACACAGAGACCCTGTTATAATTTTGTACAAAAAAGTGGTACAGTAAAATCTTTAAAATGTTAACGCTTATCCTTGTTGCCGCGTTCAATTCCAAAGTTTTTAATTTAGCCCTATTAACCTGGCAGGTAACCATGTTTATTTAATTTTTTTTATGAAGAAAGAAAACCTGCTTGTTGTTAAGAAAGTAAGACTTAATTTCTTTCAGAAGTGAACTGTAAATATCCCCAAGTTTGAAGCTTATTAACTGATACCAAAATTAAGTGGCCTTTAATATAAATTATAAAAATTTTACATTACCTTATCACTGCATGGTTAGAGATAAGGGAAAATCGCGAAAAATATTTGAACAAACATATTTTCTATAACACTCTGAACAAGGTTTTGACTTGGCTAAGTTGTTTTTAGACCAATCACGAACGACCTGCCTTATGGTATCAGAACCCTCATTGGTCCAGTGAAAAGAAGTAGTACCTTCATACATGCATGACATTCAATGAGTAAAGGAAACTGGCGGAAATGTGTACAGTATGTTGAATCCTAGCAAACAGTCAACTTTTCTCGTAATAAACCACCATCTCTATGCATTGTATATCAGAAAATTATATCTAGGGACACCTGAATTTCGCAATAAGGTCTCCGCACATGCTATATTTCAATACCCTACGATCGTACCAGCAGTTTCCTTTTGCTCATTGGTGGCGTGTGCCTGTGAGAAAACCTTTTCGTAGTTGACTGGCAAATCAGAATTAAGGTACTCCGATACTGTACTTCTCTGACTCGTGGGCAGACATTCAAGACGCTTAACATCTTTATCGCCCAAACACAAAAGTGGATCTAAGCCAACGTGTTATGAAATGAAACTGGTCGTGGAAATCTTTTCGCGAAATCCGGATTTCCTTAATAATATGTGTGTTTCCTAGAACAATCTTCCGATCGAATACACCAAAGTATTTGACTTTTACCTCCGATAAGAAACGTAAGTTACTTTAATGTATTACTTTTATGGAATTAGTTTAATATATATTACTTATTTAATGTTGGTTTATTGATACATGGTCAGGAGTAAATTTTGATTAAAGTAAGAAAACCATTTGCCAGAAATGGTTTCCGTTGTGACCCTACGGACGTAACAATAGAAGCGGTGTTGAGTCGCAGAAGCGCGTATCCTGATATTAAATTCTGCAGCAGTAGCTCGAATGTCGTGCCCGGTAGTACCCTGTAATCTTAAAATCTGTTCATAAATTTTTACACAAAAACCACCCGTTCCTGTACAAACCTCACATTGAATTTTTTTTTCGCGCGACAAAATAAAATTTTATCTCTCCAACGTATTCCGGACTTATCCTTTCCCATTAGGGGGCTATTTCATTGTAGATTCACCCCTTTAGTGTGCTTCTACCCCTTTTTTATATTAAAAAAACCTCGTATTTTGTTGGTTTCCCACCCCGAATGTGAAACTTCTTTTGTGGTAGTATTTTTTTGTTAACGCGGAGTACGAGTTACACCCGGAGAAAATTTTTTTTATATATATTTCTTTGAAATGCGGGGTCACAAAGGGATAAAAACGCAACCTGACGACCGCCACCTGTCCGCAGTTCTTGAAACATGCCCGGATATATACGCGCAGCATCGCGATAATGATTTCAAAGGTTTTTTTTCCAACCCCACATCCCATTGGTTTCCCGTACCTGGTCGACCCAAACGACCGACCCCTTCCCCCTCTCCTCCACACCCTTCTGCCGGTCGCCGTCCTTCTCTTCGGTGCACAGATGTTCCATTCTTTTTCCACGTTCAAGGCAACCCGAGGCTTCGCTTCTGGGACTCACGCCGCGGGACGACGTGGGATAATGAAAACCGCGTGTCCTATCGTTTCGCCGTTTCCACCAGATATCTTATACAGGGTCATAGGCACTTGCGGAATTCACGTTCCCATTTGTTATTCACAACACTGCGAGTACTCGAGCGAGTGAAGAGATTTGGACTGCTCTTAACGTCGAGGTCTTGAGAGCCGATGAGGGTGAAGCGAGGTGATGTACGGATAGAGACCTGAAGAATTTGCGGATTCATTTAAGGACAATAAAGAATTCAAGCCACATGTGTTTATATGACTTTACCCTTTGGTCCACGCGGTGTTAGACACCTGCTGGAGAACGCTTACCCAGTCGTTGCCTTCCACTGTGACAGCAGGCAACCAATGTACAGTTAATATCAGCATATTTGTACATAAGGTTGTTAAGTCTAGCCTGCAGGTCATTAAACCCGCGAATTTTTCAGGTATCTAGGTATGTAGCAGCGCCGGAATGAAAGGACGGGGGATACGGGATATCACAGAGAAACCCCGTCAACCAGCGGCATTGTGCGGCACGATTCCCACATGCGGAAGTCCGGGAGTGACAACGCCGGGAATCGAACCTGGTACGCCTAATATGGAGGCGAGTAGTATAACCACTACACAAACGTGGCCCCACGCGAGTTCTCGAACCTGATTATTTGTTCATTGTTTTCTGTCTGGGTGTGAAGCCATACGTTTCATGAATCGGGCACGCCATTTTGAAGACTGTATTCATTGGTGATGAGTTTTTCATGGCATATCAAATGACGTATGGCACTGGAAACTCGATTTTCGCGAAAAAGACTTCCGCCGATGCTAAATTTTAATGTCCTATTTGCACAACTGCAGTTTTGATTGCGTTATTGTCCCGTGCTTTAGTTGGGTGACAGTATGATCAGGTTAGAGACATTTCGTGAAAAGAATTCAAGACAAGGTGTATTTCAAAACACTGTATGGTCGTTTACCTATCTTGATTGGCCGAATTATTTTTAAGAACACGTTAACTGTCTCTACACGAATAACGTAGGATCCGTGCCGATATTGCTGAATTCTGAGTGGCCCAGTCAATTGTGAAAACTCCTCAAGCAGACAGCAACCTATGGAAATTCAAAAATGCTGTTGGGTGCTTAAAGTGTTAAAGTCTACCGTGTACTCATATTTTATCGCGAAAAATCACAAGCTCTTATTATGTTGTTTACTGAGCCAAAGAGATTTAGGTAATTTCAGTACTGAACGTCTGTGATTTGCCGGAAAGCATCTAAAACGCGCAGCAGCTAAAACCATCCAATCGCTGAAGTGGATCTGAGTTAAATTGTTTTAAAATACAACTTGACAGGAATTCTTTTTCCTATCGGGAGTCCCTACTTATTAGCAACGTATATTTGTTAGTGACCATATTCTTACTTGAATGGCCAATGAGAATTAAGTTACATCGATACTATAGGCCTGTGATTTGTGGGCAGAGAGTTAAGATGCGTTACACCTAAATCATTCAATTACTGAAGACCTGAAAAATTCGCGATTTCAATGACCTGCAGGCTAGATTCTACAGTATTATAAACAAATATGCCGATATTAACTGCAAATTGGTTTTCTGCTGTCACATACTGGAAGTGACGATAAGGCTAGCGTTCTGCAGGAAGCATCAAACACTGCCTGGACTAATGGCTGAAGTTACGTAAACACACGTGTTTTGAATTCTACCTTGTCTAAAATTAATCCGCGAATTATTCACATATCTATCAGTTACAAAAGTGGAAGTGAGCTAAGCTGTTATGAACTGTAACTGGTCAGGAAATATTTCGCAAAAATTTGGAGCGTCTATAATGACACATGTGTAAAGCAAAAATAATCACATATCATTGGATGCCAGATGTTGAGTGACTTGTTAATCGGTACGTTCCTAGCAACACATGTGCACACTAAACTTATTTACAGCAAACATAATAAACTTTGAAGAGCTCTATTTACTAAAGTCGTTTTAACTTTCTGTCTTCGGCTAAAGTAAGGATCACTTTTTCTAACGGTCCTGGTTGCACGTAAATTTATTTAGGTGCATGATAGATTTCAATTACCTGAACAGTTTTCTTTTGCTTATTGGTTCCGTGTATTTAACTTATCATATTTTGTAACTTCGCTTGTCAATCGCATTTTCGTTACTCCGATAGTTAAAGTTTTCTATACGCGGGAAAACACCTAAAACACGTAACACCTAGGTAATCCAATCACGAATGTGGATCTGAGCTAAAGTGTTATGAAATACTACAAGTTATGACGGCATTTCGCGGAAATCGAGATTTCTACCCATAAGCAAAGGAAAACTACCGATCTGGAGGTAGGGTATTGAAATCTAACGTGCGTGGAAATATTTTCGTGAAAATCGGGTATCCCTAAGTGGGCGCCTTCACACTTCTGTGAGCCCTCCGGCATGCATGTTAGTAGTTAAGATGGTTGGAGACGTATAGGGCAAGCCCTGTACTCCTTAGGTCGGGTTTATTATGTTCAAAGGGGCGCATGCATCGCGTCAATAGCAGGGTTGTCTCGTGCCATGGCCGCAGTTGTAGACATGGACAAGCCCCGAAAGTGGAAGGGTGTAGATGGAAGGTCACGGCAATCCAGCGTAGAGAGGAGGGGACACTGGGAAAATATGTGTCGACAGTCGCGGAGGATAAATGTAAGTTCCTTCGACTGGATTAGGGCTGGAGAAAGTACGGTTAGTTGTTAGTTAGCGAAGATAGACTCGCGTGGGTTTGGTGCGGGGTGATACGAGGTGAGTGAGCAGCTGGAGGGCAACCAGGCCATGGTGGCGGAGGACAGAACTGAGCCACCCACTTGACAGATGCCAGTCATCTCTCCGCAACACAGAAAAAAGTGTTAGAGTGTTACACGCAATTATAGGAAGGGGAAACTTATAATTAACTGTAATCATCTATCACTTTGTTTGCAACCTCGCTTGCAGCTTAATGTAATAGTATGTGTTTGAATGTGCATTGTAGTATAGGGAACCACATTTTGTGTCAGTTTTGCACCAATTTTCACTTAACTACGCCGCATTTTCCGCATGACAAAATATGCTGAAAAAATATTGTGATAAACTTTTCATGTCCTCTGTAGACAATGGTGTGCATGTTGCACAGGAAGTTTATATTTAACCAGTAATTTAAACAGCTAGGCTCAGTGCTTAATGATCTGCCTTACGGGTAGCTGATTCGTAAACATTGCTACTGCTCTTCGTTACCCCATTCCGTCACAGTGTCCACTATCTGGGGCGTTGCATGTGAAGTGATATGAATTGTCTGCATGTGGATAAATGTAAAGATACTAACAAATATTTTTTTGTAGCAACGCATGAAATTATATTTTTATTTTTGACTGAAAAGGTAATTATACTGGTTCGCATCACTGATCACCATAAACAAAAACTCATTGGTTGTGATAACGAAGCGAGTACTTTGCCAGCGTATAGGGCCAGTGATAATTAGCGTGAAAATCGGAGCACACATTAGACTTCAATACTATATACACTTCTCAGCTGTTCTCGTATTTATATTGGCTGCTGGAGGCGTGTCAGCATTTGACCGAACCACTCAGAATTACGTAACTCCGACACTGAACTTTCGTGATTCGTGTGCCAACAGTTAACACGTACCAGAACATTTTTCAGCCTATCAAAATAGCTGGACAATCCTACAGTCCTTTGAACTAATTATTGTCTCAAAATTTTTTTGCGAAATATCATTGCCCCTACCAGCGTAAATAATGCATGCATGAAAAAATGTCTTATTTAAAACCTCAGAAACCATTAAATAATATTAATGTGGGGAAGTAAGGGTTAATTGCAAGAACAGTTTTCTTAATAATACCATTACTAGATCCACTTCATTCATTTTGACTTCATATTAGAGACCTGAAGAATTCGCGGACTAATTTGAGACAAGCTGGAATTCAAAACTATTATGTTTATATAACTTTAGCCATTGGTCCACACGGTGTTTGACCCCTCCTGCAGCATGCTGGTCCAATCGTCGCCTTCTGCTGTGACAGCAGACAACCGTGCAGTTAATATCGTAATATTTGTACTTACGGCTGTGCAGTCTAGCCTGCAGGTCATTGAACTCGCGAATTTTTCAGGTCTTTACTTCATATATATATAGTTAGTCAACACAAAGTAACACAAAGTTGTTGACGATGTCTTAAGCACCACCTCAGCTTGTCCAATTAATACCATTATCCTTATGTACAACCTCTGAACTTGCACGGTATTTTTTCGCATAATTCTGTAACATGTTGGAAATTAGAATTCATTGTTGACATTCACGGTAAATTCCTGCAAGTCTAAGATTTTGAGTTTTTTTCCTCTTCATCTGAGATATATAACACATTTAATGACTTTTCAAAATATTTCCTGCTTTACCTAATCATAAACCATGGAATCATAACACAATAAGTCAAAATAAATAGTTGAAATTTTAATACTCTCTCTATTTAGAACTAGTTAATTATTATCTCCTATAAAAAATATGTTACTAATAAAAAGAGTTAACTGTTTTGTGACACAAATAAAATAATTTTCTTATAAATATTGCCATTTTTTTTCCGCGAAACGATTTTAGTACTACTTGTACTCCAAAACACTATAGCTCAGATCCACTTCTGTGATTGGATGGTTTTTGACTGTCACGCATTGCAAGGGCCTGCCTGCGATTTACGGACTCTCAGTGTCGGATGTACCTATTTCTGATTGGCACAGTTAGGCAAGGAACTGTTTCCCGGCAAACATTAGTGTTCAATAACCAAAATGAAAACTGTACATATGCCGTAGGACATTGGAGAGTAGCTTTCGCGTAGATATTATCACGGCCCTTATAGCAACATTTTTATTCCTGTATGATATTTAAGGGGTAAAGAAATTTCACGGAAAGATTTCGAGACAAGTTGTATTTCAAAATACTGCAGGGTTGCTTACCTATCCTGATTGGCTGAATTACTATTTGAAACGCGTTGCCTGTGTATACACGAATCACGTAGGGGTTGGGCCGATGTTGCTGAATCCTGAGTGGACTGGTCAAACGCCTTCTCAAGCAAACAGCAACCAATGGAAATAAACAAACTGCTTTTGGGTGCTCAGAGTATTGAAGTCTACCGTGTACTTTTTTTCCCCCGCGAAAAGTCACCAGCTATATGGATATATTGTTTGAACGTTTGAACTTCTTCAATTGTAATGAAGAACGTCGTGAAAGTTACAAGTTGAAATACAAAAACTCTTAGCTTGTATTTTGTTATGGTGTAGGCCAAGGTAAGACTAAGATGCATTTGCTTTATCTAGTTGCAGTTTTACTTTTATTTTTATGTTTACCTTCAGTTCCTCTCCCCTTCAAACAGCGTACCGTTGCAGAGTAAGAGGCCGCAGTGGCTGAGAGGTTAGCGCGCTCGCCTCCCACCGAGACGAACCGGGTTCAATCCCCGTTTGGGTCACTCTGGATTATCACCTGTGGGAATCATAGAGGACGATGCCGCTGGTCGGCGGGTTTTCTCGGGGATCTCCCATTTCGCCCACCCTTACATTCAGTTACTGCTCCATACTCACCTCGCTTCACCCTAATCGGCTCTCAAGACCTCGATGTTAAGAACCGCACGAATCTCTTCACTCCACCCAATTTACTGAGTAAACAAGTACACAGAGAGGAACTAGTGTGGCGGCTCCTTTGATATGGGTGTACTCATTCTCTGATTGACTGCGCAAGGATCTGGGAACGGGCCTTGTGTCTGGCTGCTGGGACCTGATTCAGGTAGCCAATTATTTGAACTATCAGCTAGCGGGTAAGTTACCCGTTGCTGATTGTCGAACGACGTTCCAGCATGTTGCTAGCGAGTGACGCCATTTTGCTGACGTGTGTCGTAAGAGTTTGCGGAATGAGCGACTGATTCTTCTCTATATACTTGAGCATTCTGTGTTATCAAGCAGGTATAAAAAAATAAAGCAATGAAAATAATGCTTAAAAATTATGACTGTCATTAGTATTCATACTAGATAACATTTTCATCATTCACGGAGCGTAGTGTGGTTTTTTAAAATTTACCACTAAAATATTCCATGTCTACCACTAAACGCATCATTTACCACAAAATGCTTATATAATGAGTCAAATTATAGTAGGGAATTCCTGTAATCGTCAGCTAGTGTCAGTTAATATTAAATACAGTGTTTTTCGCGAAAATTACCCGTGCCAAGCAATTTTTTAAAACACTGTAAATTATGTTTGAAAACTTTTCTTTGGTGTCTGGCTACTGGCTATGTGTACGCTAATAACAAATGGTTGTGATTCGTCTACAAACCGCTTAGTCCGGTCACTTAATCGTAAGGGATAAAGACGCTGCGGTGTTTAAGAAAGCATGTTGAAACAAAATTTTTGCGCTTTATTTTTATTATTTATTCCATCATCGTGATAACTCAAATGCTTATGCCTGGGAATGTAACATGTAATTGAAATATTGCCTCATTTTTATGCAAGAAAATTGCTTAAAATAAATATACTTTAATAATTTACGTAATATTTTACGAACTTACATTTTATTAAACAGGTATATAGTGGCACGGAAATTATTGCAAAAAAACTATTTTTTCTAGTTACAGGCTGAGGCAACTTTTTTATGGTCTCTCTCCAGTCACGTACTTAAATAAGTTTTTGACCTTCTTTACAAACATTTTCATCATTTCATGTATATAAGTATAAAATAACTTCTCATATAACTTAAAACCTTACACATGATTCCTGAATCCCGTACAGGAAATGGTTTACTAATATTGCTTCCATTCAACATCTCGATTAACCGTCGATCACTTTTGTTCTCTGGTCTCGTAAGCGATTAATAAATGACTAGAAACTGGGTACCAGCAAAATTCGAGTTATTATTTAACACCAGGCTAAATTTTACAGTAGCGAATATATTCGAGCAGGCGTCGTTTATCCGCTGGCGGTTTCATATAAGTGACATCACTGCCATCCAACTAAACTACACGTGATTGGGGCACACAATCGTGAAGTGTTCATTTATTGGCACAGAGTTCATCAGGGCGATTCAGATAAAATGTGGTCCAATGACAAACGTATTACGAAGGTACATGTAATTAAACTTTAACGTGTCCCCAAATAATAACGATAATAAGAGGCACCTGTTTTTTCCGAAAATATTTCAGGACAAGTTAGGTTCCAAAAAACTTTAGTTTAGAACCACTTTCTTCATGGGATCATTTGTATTTATGGGTATTATCTGTCTCCGCGCGAATAACAGGCTGTCGGTGTTGGATAAACTTAATTTTTATTGGATCGCTCGTGTAACAGACTCTCTTCGCACGAAAAAAAATCGACCAATAGCAAAATGAAGACTGCAAGTGTGCACATAGGATATTGAAGTCTAGCGCCCACGCAAATCTTTTCTCGAAAAACAGGTGGACCTTACGATAATATCGCAGGTCTTTACTAAAAAATATCGTATTAAAAATATTGTAAGGCCAAAAAATAACTGCCAACAACTAAAAACGTGACCACAGAGTAGATTAATTTACAGATACGAAATAGCGTGGCGGTTCATTTGATGTGGACCTACCCATCCTCTGGTTGGTTGTGCAAGGGCATGGGAAAGGGCTTTGTTTCCGAGTGGCTACATCGTGCTGCGAAAGTTTCCTTATTGGTTATGCTGTCAGCTGGCAATTCAGTTACCAGGCGGTGATTGGTGAACGACCAAACGACATTTTGCTGGTTAGTGACGACAATTTGGGGGCGTGTGATGCTGGAGTTCTCGAAATAAGCGATTATTTCACACCTGTATTCTTATTTACTCTGTGACGTGACTAAGTGTGATTGACTTATGAAAATTTGCTATTACTGCTAATATTAAAGCCGTTTGTTTATTGGTAGACGCCCGGAAATTTCGCAGATTCTGTTGGCAACAAGTTAGACTCCAAAATCCTTTGTGTACTCGAGCCTCAGTTGGTTGTTCATTTGCTGTTGCTCCAGTTTAACCCCTAACCGGGTGCTCTGGGATTCAGTGTTCTTTCCCTTGCATGTTGCTTATTTGCTCAATTTCGTCAGGTCATTTCTAATAAATTGGGATTCAATTAAAAAGCAAATCAAATGTATAAGTGTTTGAAATATAGCTTGTCCTTAAATTAATTCGCGAAATTTCCGAGTCTACGTTTATTGGTTAATGCTTCAATGGGAAGGGACACCCGATTTTCGCAAAACTATTTCACGACCAGTTGAATTTCATAACACTATAGCTCAGATCCACTGTCGTGATTAGATGGTTTCCGTGTTACGCGTCTTTTGTGGCTGCGCGCGAATCATAGAAGTTACCTAATTCTCATTGGTCAGTCTAGGATGAAAATATCTTCACACTATGTCACGCCACCAATACGCAAAAGAAAACTGCTTGTACTTCCGTATAGTATCGAAATATAGCATGTGCTTAAATTCTTGCGCGAAATTAAGATGTCACTAGCAATGAGAAAAATATACAGTTTTTTTTTTGCTTGGTCGGTCGTGATTGGGTTATCCTCTCGTCTGTTGTTTGCTATTGGTTCAAAGCCCTCCAGGACGTTCAAGGTTAACTGTAGGTCAATGAATAAGTAGTACCAGTGCATCTTTCCTAAAACATTAACGCGAATTTTATGTCTCTGGTTATAGGTGAACCAGGAGTACTTCATGAAATCATTCATAACAAGGTGAAATTCAAACATTCTTTCGTAGTTGTTATATGTAGGGATGAGAAAAATTAGCGAGTTCAATGACCTGAATGCTAGACTCCACAATCCTTTGTATAATCGAACGTGTAATGATTGTTCATTGGCTGTTACCCCAGTATTACCCTACATTTGAGAGTACGGGATTCGCTTCTTGTTCCATTGCAAGTTGGCTATAAGCACGGAGTCGACCAGGGTGTCTCTTATAAACTCTGATCCAATTGCAAAGGTGACTTCAGTGTACACGCGTTTTAAATCTATCTTGCCTCGAAATGGAATCGCGAATTTTCCTATTCCTATTTGGAGTCTGTTCACGGTAAACAGAACTTTTTTAAAATAAACCTACGAAATATGTCACCGCACCTACCTGCATGTATTTTAACGGAAACGATGTTTTCCACGCACCCTAGTAAGGTTGGTAATGACGGAGGAAAATTATATCCATGACTTAACGTTGAATTAAAAGGCGTCAGGTAATCATCCTAAAATGCTAGAATGGTTAACCTTGTTTCTTTTTTTTTAATGCATATAAATGCAAAAATTAGCAAATTTGTGAAATGTTTTCTTTGCTAGTAAATTAACAGTTTATCTTGACAAACACATGAATAAAGTGATCAGGCCGACGGCAATGTAATGTTTACATATTGCGGAAACATACACAATGTTAGTAGACGTAGATATTAAGTAGCAGGGCCTTCAACAGTGCTCAGTTTACCGTAGGCAACGTATACACGACTGTACTGCAATGCATTAGTGAGGAGCTGCAAAATTTTGCGTTATTTTTTGCGGTGCCGTAATTGTGTAGTGTTTGGACTACTCGTCTCCCACTTAGGCGGACCAGGCTCGATTCCCGGCGGTTTCGCTCCAGAATTTTAGCGCGTGGGAAACCGTGATGGACGATGCCACTGGCAGGCGGTTTTTTTTCTGAGGATCTTCAGTTTTCCCCGCCTTTTGATTCAGGCGCTAGTCCATCCCCACCTCGCTTCATCCTAAACGGCTCTCAAGACCTCGATGTTAAGGGCCGCCCAAATCTATTCGTTCCTCACTCACTCGCTATGTTATGCCAGCAAGACAGACCTCACGATCGTGTATGTACTAGAGCCGACGAAGTATGCTAATGGGTTGTTACCTAGATGACTACACGGCACGTGATTCAGCATTACCAACATGAAGTGTTTATTCGTTGGTGTAGTCACCCTGGGCGTGTCAAGTAAAGAATGGTCTATTGAGAATAGTAGCGAAAATGTACATGTCATTTAAGTACAACATGTCCTGAAAGAATAACACCAAATTTGCATGTCTCTATTCATTTGATACTCCATGTGTAACTGTGAGTCAGAAATAAAAATTAAGTGATCATGTGAACGATTCATTTACGACGAATTACCAACTTTTAACGCTATGGCAACAGTGAAAAAAACTAACAATATTTTCTCGAATGTTCAGAGAACCTCTCAACTCAAAAACTCAATCAAGAAATAGGATTGCACGTTCCAGCAACATATCGAAATGCCATTCACCAAACAGCGCCTGAAGATTAACTTTCCCAAACAATGGGAAACATTCCGTAGCATGCAGTAGCCAATCAGATGGCATAATCTTTCCCAGGCGGTCAACGACCGAGTGTGCTCTCTAGAAAGAAATAGCCTTGCGATGTATATCTTCAGTAGCAACATTTTTTAAAGACACCGTAAAATCGCGAGAAAAAAAATGTTTTGCCAATACAACTTCGATAACACTCTAGGAGTGGGTGAAGAGGTATGGGCAGCTCTTAACATCGACGTCTTGAGAGCCTATGAGGGGTGAAGCGAGGTATGAAGCAGC
Source organism: Clitarchus hookeri (assembly GCA_002778355.1). Taxonomy (NCBI): domain Eukaryota; kingdom Metazoa; phylum Arthropoda; class Insecta; order Phasmatodea; family Phasmatidae; genus Clitarchus; species Clitarchus hookeri. The sequence goes on from NQII01000018.1 coordinate 835,026, forward strand.
ACCGGAATGAAGGGGAATGGGGAACGGGAGATTCCCGAGAAAACCCGCCGACTAATGGCATTGTCCAGCACGATTCCCACGTGCGAAAATCCAGGGGCGACCCCGCAGGAAATCGAACCTGGTTCTCCTAGGTGGGAGGCGAGTAGTCTGGCCATTACACCGCCATGGACCCTAACACTCTAGGATTACATTCTGTTGTGATTGGATGATCATGATTTGGCTCGGATAAGTTATTGGAAGGCGAGTCACAAGCGTCCTGCTTTAGAGTATCAGAATCTTAATTAGCCGTATGAATTCAGCTAATAGCTTCAGACACTCATGGCAGCCGATAACTAAATATAACTATCGTACATGCATACAGTATTGCTGTTTTTGAAGATAAATGGTAAAGGTGTGATAGAAGAGAATTGAAAATTTGATTTGACTTATATCGACTACCGTGACTTCGATTTTTTGAAAAACATTTTTATTTACGCCCTGCTGTTTTCGTGTGGTTGCATGTTTGCAGTCTTTGGGTCGTTCGTTGTCGAACTGAATTATTAAGAAAATTTTTATCCACTAGTATTTATATTTCTTTGACTACAATTTTGGCTCCGTCTCTGTTGCGCTGTCATACTGCTTTTTGCATTTCCCTTTTAGTTTTGGTGTCTTGTTTACCTGTGCCTAATTTTTAAGTGTCGCTCTTTGTCTACCTGGATTATTGTCTCTTGTCCCGTGCACGAGGTTATTTATTTTATAATTTTTTTACTAATTTTTTATTTTTCATCCAGACCACACAGTAAATTAGTACACAGAGAAGAAATGGCGTTCCAGTTTCTTGATGTACGCGTACCCATTATCAGATTGGCTGCATGGAAAAATGGGGACGGCCTTTATATCTCATTGGCTATTGTGCGCTGCTGGTTGTTCGCTACTGGCTGGGCTGCCAGCTGGCGAATAGGTTACCATGCGGTGATTGGCGAACTGCGTTCTAACTTTTTTCTGGAGTGTGGAGCTGGAGTTCGCAAAAAACGTACGGTTTTTCATCCCTGTAGTCTTTAGTACTACGTGTCAAAAGAAATTGTTTTCTTCGTTATAATCGTCTTATTTTGTAGAAACGGTAGGAATGGAAGTCCAATCAAATTTGGAATTGAATTCTTCTGTATTAGACACCTGAAGATTTCGCGGATTCATTTTGAGACAATCTAGAATTCAAAACCCATGTGTTTATATACATTTAGCCATTGGTCCACGGGGTAATTGACTCCTCCTGGAGAATGCTGGTTTAATCGTCGCCTTCCACTGTGACAGCAGACAACCAATGTGCTGTCAATGTCGGCATATTTGTACATAAGACTGTAGAGTATAGCCAGCAGGTCATTGAACTTGTGAATTTTTCATGTCTCTAATCTGTACAGTGGGTCGATTCCTGGGAAACAATCAACATTCCCCACGGTTAATAGTCTCTGCCAATTCCACGGCGACATCTCGGGTTCCTGAAGCACCTTTCAGAACGCACGAACCCAGCTCGCTTCCGAAGCGGAGACGTTATCAAGCCTAAAATGTTTAAGAACTGTTCCACTATTGCGGGCATATCCGAGGCAGGTAATTATGGTATGGAATGGTGCATAACCAAAAATGAAGTGCAGCAGATAATAATGGAATACACAGGATATTATAGGCTACTCACGGTAAAGTAAGCATTTTTGGAAGTCCTCTCATTTGGAATAACAGGCAATAAATTAACTATATTTTAGCTTCAGAAGTGAACTTCTAATTGTGGTTAAATACACTGAAGAGCCCAAAAAAACTGGTATAGGCGTGCGTATGCAAATAACAGAGGTATGGAAAAAATCAGAGTAACGCGATGCGGTCGGCAGCTAGATCGGTTACCGCTGCTACAATGACAGGTTGTCAATATTTAAGTGAGTTTGAACGTGGTGTTATAGTCGGCGAACGAGAGATGGGACGTAGCATATCCGAGGTAGCGATAAACTTGGATGTTCGCGTACGACCATTTCACGAGTGTACCGTGAATATCGGGAATAGGGTAATACATCACATCTTCGACATCGCTGCAGCCGTAAAAAGATCGTGAAAGAACGGGACAAACGACGACTGACGAGAATCTTTAAACGTGACAGACGTGCAACCCTTTCTCAAATTGGCGCAGATTGGATTTGTGGACTACCCTGCAGGATTCATGGTGTGAATTGCCTCCTGCATACCTTCAGACAATAGTCTAGTCCATGCCACGTCGTCTTGTGGCCTTTCTGCGTGCCTACACGATGATAGTCAGGTGTACCAGTTTTTTTGGCTATTCAGTGTATGTACACGGTGTTTACTACCTATATGGTAAAATTTATTTTAAAAAGGTTGTTAAAGGATAAGAAATGGCTGAAAGGTAATAGTAACCATTGCCTCAAAACCTCACTTTGCAGTGAACAGCTTATACATAGCATACCCCTGCCAGCATGTCACGTAGTTTCTCTTGCTCTGTTTATTGCGAACCAGCTTGGACAGTTCAATTCTTGCAGATCTCCGAAGGTGTATCGTACATTTTAGCTGGCGATGAGAGGTAACTAGAGAAGGAGAAGAGTAAGGGGTACTCGTAACGGCGCCTTCGGGTTTTATGGCGAGACGCGAGGAACATGCAAACCTCGCTGTGTTCCGCGACCGTCACCTGATAAAGGCAAGGCACTAAGCTCCGTTTAGAGAAGTGGCAGTGGCTGAGCATACGATGGAGTCGAAACAAACCAAACATGCTTTGAGCCGCAGGAAAAAAAAACAAACCGGTACAAATATCTAGAGATGTTGGAAAATCCCGAAAATTGTTTGAACCTAAATATTTTCTATTACTGGTATAACTGGCATTACTGTGATTACTGGTAGTTACTGTTTAATTGATTTTTTTTTCAGTATTATTGTTGATATATTTTGTCCTTTTTTCCTATTTGTTTATGTTTATTTTCTACTTTTTTAGCGGATGCTAACCGTACTCCATTTGATTTTGTTGATGATTAATCTGAGTTAGTATCAGGGTTTAATGTTGAATATAGAAGAGGTGGTTTTATTTTAATTTTGTTAAGAGAGTATTCAATAATTTTATTTATAAGATTGTTATTATTTTTTTTTTGGTTGTTACTTATTTTCTTTGAAATTTTTTTAAAAATGGTTTTAACTTATTTTTTATTTGTTTGGATTCGTGGTACTTTACCCCGGTTACATTACCCTAACTAGTATATTCATTCATGATCGGATGAACAAGGTTTTGACTAGGTAAGTTGTTTGCAGACAAGTCACGAACGATCTGCACTACAGTATCAGAATCCTCATTGGTCCAGCGGAACGGGGGAGTAGCTTCATAAACGCATGGCAGCCAGTAAGGAAAGAAAATTGTCGGGCAAGTGTACAGTACGATGAATCCTAGCAAACAGTCACCATTTCCCGCGATAAACCATTATCTCTACAAATATCCTATGTCTAGAGACCTAAAGAATTCGCGAGTCAATCTAGAATTCAAAACACGTGTGTTTATATAACTTTAGCTGTTGGTCCACGCGGTGTTTGACACCTCCTGCAGAACGCTGGCCCAATCGCCACCTTCCAATGTAACAGTAGGCAACCCATGTGCAGATAATATCGGCATATTCGTACATAAGACTGTGGAGTCTAGCCTGCAAGTCACTGAACTCGCGAGTTTTTCTATATCAAGGCCCCCCCTCCCCTGATTTTCAATAAAAGCATTCCAAGCAAGCTAGCAGTTTTCCTTCGCTTAGTGATAGAGAGACTTGATTTTTGCGAAAATATTCCACGACAATTTTTATTTCACAACATTTTAGCTCAGATGCGCTTTCGTGATTGGATGGTTTCCATGTTACGTGTCTGGCGTGTTTGCGCCCGAATCACAGACGTACAGCATTGTAGTTACTTAATTCTGATGAACCAGTCAAGTAGGACAATGCCTTCACACAAAGACACGCCACCGAAAGGGCAATAAAACTGCTAGTAGCAGAGTAGATTATTGAAATATAGCATGTACGGAAATCTTTTAGCGAAATTCGACTGTCCCTACTTATTGGTAGCGTGTCATTCAGAGAATACGTTTACTCACTTAGATGGTTAATCGTTAATAGGTTATACTGTAAATAAATGTCTTTTTTTTCTGCCAAACACGTAAGAGGCGTTAACAAGCGAATCGGTTGATTACAATATTGGATCTTTATTAAAAATTTTTTTAAATACAACTACACATGAAATCTTTTCGCGAGAATCGGGTGTCCCCTCTGGCAGCGTATCTCCGTCAGAAGAGAGTGTGGTTTCCAGCTGGGCCAATCAGGAATTTTACTCTGGTAACGAACGTCTGTGATTCGTTGGGCAGGTACTTAAGATGCAAAGCAGTTAAAGCCATCCAATAGTGAAACATGTATATGTGCTGAAGTTCTTTGAAATATCTACATCCAACAGGAAAACTTGTCCCGGAAATCGTGTCCACCTGCCTAGGACGAAACCTGGTTCGTGAGGGATAAAGTTCTTAATAAAATAAAATAAATAGATTTGATTTCCAAATCTTTTTACAAAGGTATGGACATGTATGCAGCTGTTATTTGCTACAGACAACTGTGTAGCCCTAAAAGTATGTGAATAATCTACAACCTGCAGTCACTTAAGCTTCACTCGTGAAATACAACTCTATAGTGAACATAATGTCAAATACAAGCATATAGTCAAAAACAAGCATATAGTCAACTGCCAAACAGTTTCGTCATCCAAATATTTTGGGCTGTGATGGTGTAGTGGTCAGACTAATTGCCTTCCACCGGCGGGGTTACCCTCATTATTGAACTTCAAAATCGTGCAGGACGATGCAGCTTTTCAGCGGATTTTATCGGGGATCTCCCTTGCCCCCGCCCTTTCATTCCGGCGCTGCTCCATACTCACCTCAATCACCCTCATCAGCTCTCAAGATCTCGCTGTTAAGAGCCGCCCAAATCTCTTCACTCACTCTTCACTTTAACACACATATACTTTCATGATTGGATGAATTAATTTTTGACTCGTTTCAGGTATCCTCCCGCGAATCATGGAGGTTCATTAACGAGGGTAACTTAATTCTGATTGGCCCAGTACGGTAAGAAAATGTCTCCTCTCTTAGTCGTGTGGCCAGTAACTAGAGGCAGCCGATTTTCGAGAAACGTTTTCATTACCAGTTGGTATTTCATGGCCGTTTAGCTCATATTCTTTCTCTTGGTTGGATGATTTACGTGCTCTGCGTCTTTGCTATCATCCAATGAATCACAGACATGACAGTATCAGAGTTACGTAATTCTTACTGGCCGCTCGAGTTATAAAATGTCTCCTCACAAAGACAAGTAGCCGATTAGAAAAAGAAAATTTCTGATGTGCACGTAGAGTATTGAAACCTACAGTAAGTAGAAATATTTTTGCGAAAAACTGGTGCCTCTACAAAAAACTAGATACCGGTAAATTTCGCGAGTTCATTTAAGGTCAACTTGAACTTTATCCGCATGAACCATGGAATTTCGCTTCTATTTGACCACAGTTTGTTAGACACGCCCCGGACGACTTTCGACAAACAATGAGCCTGTAGGGAAAACAAGGACCGAATCCCGTGCTACCTGGTCAGTGGTTTAACTGGAGCAACAGCCAATGAACAACTAACTTACGCTCTAGTACACAAAGGACTGTGGAGTCTAGCTTGTCAAATTAATCCGCGAAATTTCCGGGTCTCTACCAATGACCAAAAGAGAGTTACATGCGTGCAATATCACATTGAAATCATAACCTGCGTTTTTGTACTTTTCGCGAAAATCAGTTGTCATTTCTAAGGCCACAGCGTACTCAGGAATACAGATGTGAAACAGCCGTTAATTCCGCAAACTACTACCGCACACACCACTAACGTCGCTATAGGCTATTCACGATAATGTGAGCACTTTTGAAAGCCCTCTCATTTGGAATAGTGGTCAATAAATAAATTTTATTTTAGCCTTACATATTAAATTTCGACTGCGTTGGAATATGCACACTGTGTTTATTAATTGCATTTCATTATTTATTTAAAAAGGTGGTTAAAGAATAAAAATTGGCTGAAAAAAAAGTAACAGGGGCTTCAAAAGTGCTCACTTTACCGTGAACAGCCTATTGCAATCAACATGTCGGAACGCCTAGGATTCTACTTGCCAGCCTGCAGCCCAGTCAATAGGTGAAATGTCGCAGTACACAGTAGCCACTTAAGACACAAGGCCCGTCCTAGACCCTCGCGCAGCCAATCAGAGCATGGGTACTCTCACATCAAAGCAATCGCTACGCCATTTTGTCTCTGTGTGATTATCTACACTATGGCCTCATCAAAGTGCATCAGCTTATCGTACATATGCTCCCGCCTTTGTCTTCATCAGCTTGCACGCAAATCTATACTAATATAATGAATCGGAAGAGTTTGTTTATTTGAACGCGCTAATCTCTGAAACTACCAGTCGGATTTGAAAAATTATTTTTGCATTTGATAGCTCATTTCTTGACAAAGGTTATAGGCTATTCAACATCACGATACGACCCTAAGAAGCCGCGCAAAAAGAAAGAAAGTCAGAAAAAACGCTAAGCGAAAACGAAGTAATAGCGCGGCGGTGAGTCGGTGGTCGAGAGTGGTCACCCAACGAGAACCGAACAAGAGCTTAACCGAGCATTACCGAGAACAGCCGAACTGTGCACGTCTACGAGGTACCATGCTACGCGGCTCAGATGCTTGGTCGGCTCCCTTCGCATCAGTCGTGTCCTACACGGAATTTGTTTGAGCTTATATACGCTGGTGGAATAAATTTCATTTCTTTTTATTTGTTGGGTAAATACTACAAAGTAGGTATTTAAAAATCGGTTTCACATTGTTTTAACGTTTAATTTGTAAATACTTATATATAAACACATTGTTGTATCTATTAGAATCTGTTTTTTATTTTTGTTTAGTTGGTTAGTACTTAGTAATTAGGTAGGTAGGTTACAGTATGTGTTTTTTATCTGATAGGTTTGCAGTTCAGGTATAGGTATCACTACGTTCGTTTTTCCGAATTTAATTGTTTTCTTTAATTTGTGCTAAGGAAGTAAGAATATAAAAGTAAGTTCATGGATTGTTTTAATAGTTAGTTGTAAATACATTTGTATAATAATTTGATTTAATACCTTTCTGCCACGAAAACTGTTCTTCAAGTGGAATAAATAACTAATTAAAACACAAAACAATTATAGAATTATTACAAAGAAATGGTTAATTTAATTTTTTTCTCTCTCAGTGTATAACCACAGTTTTTTTTTCTGTTTTAATTTTTCCTTTAATTCAAAATGCCTCGAAGAAAAACTCAGCTTTCTCGGCATTCTGCAAACAGCAAAGCGTTTGAGACATTTGGGTGACAATGAAACGGAAAATTAGGGTATGAATAGGTTGGATAGTCATCGTAACATAACCGAACAAAACCGGCTTAGGGAATCTAGCGTTGAACGGTCTCAGCGTTTAATTGATCAGCATGCACGAACTTCTACACACCGTGCTCGCGAATCTAGCGCTGAACGTTCTCAGCGTTTAACCCAACAACAAGAAAGATCAAATGTTATTAGAGCACGTAGGCAAACCAATACACAAAATTTGGGCTTTAATTATGACTCTAATTTACATTATTCCGCGATAAACGACGCTGACATTGGCAGAATGAATAATATTTGCAACAATGGCCAAGCACGTAAATGGAAAACTGAAGCGACCGGTTTATGTTGCAGCAGCGGTAAAGTAAATATCCCTTCAGTTCCGGAATCAACACCAGTTTTGAAAGAATAACTATTAGGTATACATTCAGGTTCAAAACATTTTTTAGGCCTTCCAGTCAATATAATACTCTATCTCAAATGACGTAACTTGGTGCCAAAGAAATTCGCGATGGGAATTTTATGCCTACATTCAAGATACACGGACGAGTTTACCACTTGATAGGAAATTTACTTCCTGCTGAAAGTGCACAGCCCGAATTTTTGCAAATATATTTGGTTTTCCAAGCTGATCACAAATTGATCTTATCGACCCTTTGCAAAAAGAGCTTCACTATCATAATAGTTATGTTCAAAGTTTCAAATATAATCTTGAAAACAGACCAGTGCACGTTCTAAAACTAATTATACACGCTGATCTAAAACCTCCCACCGATCACCGTGGTCGGTATAATGCACCAACTGTAGACGAAGTCGCTGTTCTTCTGGTAGATGAGGATAAAGGTCCGAGAGATATTGTGTTAAATAGTAGAAACAGTCATCTTCAAAGAGTTTCTGAGTTACACAGATCGTATGACCCACTACAATATCCCCTGCTCTTCCCACGAGGAGATGATGGGTACTGCATCAACATTCAACCACAAAACGGTGCTGCACTACCTAATACAGTATCATGTATGCAATTTTATGCTTTCAGGCTTATGATGAGAACAAATGATATGTACAGTTTACATTACTTTAGAGGATTGTTTAATAAACATTGTGTTGATATGGCGGCAAAAATGATACCTGAACAACTTAATTTTATAAGATGCAATCAAAAATTTGAGAGCCGATGAATATATACATCTACGAGGCGCAGTTGTTAATGATAAAAGTGTTAATGCTTCTAATATAGGCCAATGTGTTATATTGCCTTCTTCATTTACAGGATCTCCACGATATATGAATGAAAAAAGCCAAGACGCCATGACATATGTCAGAAACTTCGGGAGACCAGATATTTTCATCACCTTCACCGGTAATCCAGAATGGCCAGAAATAGAAGTTGAGTTATTTTCAGATCAAAAATCACAAGTCAGACATTATTTGATTTCAGGAGTTTTTAATTTAAAACTCAAGAAAATGATAAACCTCTTAACAAAAAAAGCATATCTTTGGACCAACTAATGCCTTTGTTTATAGCGTGGAAGGGCAGAAAAGAGGTTTACCACATGCGCACATTTCGCTATGGCTTGCAAACAAAGTGCAACCAGATTCCAAAGATGACACAATGTGGGCTGAAATACCCGATAAACAACAAGATCCTGAACTTGTTTGTCGTCAGAGCTGACCTGTGTAGTTTCCGTAAAAGGTGAGAGCGCTGGGCGCGTGTTATTCTCGCTCTTATCACTGCGCCTGGAACGCAAAGGTAAAACATCTCGGGTCCGTGTACACTTAAGGTAAATAACTAAGTAGCAATACTCCAGAGCCTTTAAATGATGCATATGTAATCCGCAACATTTCATGCTTTATAATCCGATCACTCAGTATGAGCTTTTTTTTTGCCACGTTTTCCTTAGTTAAAGCAGCCGAAGTCGTTCTTCACTAATTCGCTTAGATATAATGTGGTCAGTAGATACATCTGATTCCCACGAATTATTTCGTTTGTATATGTGTTAGAAAATATTTTATCTAAGATCGCCTTTAAGAATTGCGTGAATTAACGAATTTTTTACTCATATTAGGTGCCTGCCCGACGACAAATCACCTACTTTCAGTACTGAGATGTCCTAAGTCTCTTTCGCCCAATCAAGAAAGATATACGATTTCATGAATAAATGTGATTAGTGATCAGCGGAAAGCCAAATCTGTTCTACAAATTTAATGAACCCTTACCAGTGCAGTAATCTTGCACGAGTGATTGAATGAAGAGTTTTGGGCGGCCCTTTAACAGCGAGTTATTGAGAGCCGATGAGGGTGAAGCGAGGTGAGTATGAAGCAGCGCCAGAATGCAAGGGTGGGGGAAAACGGGAGACCTCCGAGAAAACCCAGTATCGTCCGGCACCATTCCCAAATGTGTAAATCCGGGAGCGACCCCGCTGGGAATCGAACCCGGTTCGCCTAAGTGGGAGGCGAGATAAAACTTTGACAGTACAATTTTAATAGAGTTTTCTGTTTTCATTTTTTTTTTACATTGGAGTGAAATTTTATGTGATGTTTTGAAAATCACCTTAAATAGAGAATTCCGCTCACGGCTGTAGCGAAAGTATTGTGGAATTGTAGATGATTGCTCGTATTTTGGAGCGGAATTTTTGTGAAGGTGTAGATCGAGATTATCATGATTGAATGCCCATTTAAAAATAATGTTGTACAAACTTTGGTATTTATGCACAATGTAGAACGGATATTAAACAACTCTAATGTCTGATGTGAAATTTAAATTTTTTGTAATTGTGGAAAATACGTTAATATATGTTACGTACAAAAAAAATGTTTTCTTTCTTTTCCATAGGGTGCACATAGGTCGTTTATGACCGACATAAAATCTTATCTTGAAAATTGGCAAAACATTTCGAATAGTAGTTCTCTTAGTAAAGAGAACAGGAGGATATATCTTGTGAAGGCTGTTGAAAGTTGCCAGCAATTTGCTGGCATTGACATTGCATGTGATTATCGAGACACTTAGCCGTGTTTGTCCAAGGAGGCGATAAGGCGAGTTTTCTCGGCGTCACAGTAGCTTGTGTAATTAGGTTTCTGCTCTTACACATGTGGTTTCCGCGCATCACACATACATATTATAACTACAGACTGCTGTTTTCCTCAAACATTTTTCTTGCCCGCTTGTTTTTCTATATGCTTTAACACTTTTGCACGTTCATTAATGGAAAACCCACACATACAGTGACTTAATACGCAGAAAGCTTATTACCAGCATACAAGGTGCAATGATATATACTTCTGAGGTCGGTATTTTATAATTGAATGTGGGCAGTCTAATAAAAATTTCCTACGCATTTTTTTTTGCTATTAATTATGCTGGAACTATGTTGTTGACCTTTTGTTACTTGCTTGAGAAAAGTTTATCCGCTTCTAAAATGCATCAGCAAACCATGACAACATCAAGACACGTCTGTATTTTGGAATATGTAAACCACAAAGTGTTTATGCAATTTTTCATCCCCTTCGAATGAATAAATAAAAATTTACAAATGAAATTTCTATAATTTTTAATACCCAAGTGTAAAATTTTAAAAAAATCGATGGTAGTTGAATTTTATGCCACTTTTCTTAGTAATATAAAGAGTGTTATAGGATTATGTTTAAAATATTGTTTTACATATCTTTATCGACAAAAATGTAGCTGAGAAATGACACATTTTGGAGCACGCATCAAACGTATTAACTGCAAGGAAACAGTAAACTTAATTTTTTTTTACAAAGGGGTCGCTGTATAAACATCATGCCGGTGTTGGTGTCCATATTCAAATGTGTAATTTTATAATCAAAGGTACTACGCAAACTTGCATTTAGGCTAAAATCGACAAATGGCAGCACAAAAACTTTTAACGTGCTCATTCATAAATAAAAATGTTAGACATATTTACATTTTTAATATTTGCCTTGCGAAAACAAATTTAGAGTATTTGCAATTTTACACATTTATTTTGTATTCCAAATAAAGTCGCATTTATGGAAAAAGTATTCACTTGTAGTATGTCTTATGTAATAAATATAACAAGAAAATAGATTTTAATTATTGGGTAAAAGTATACATACATTATACGTAGAATACCATTACAGAGTTTTAAATTATAACTGAGAGCTATGATAGAATTAAACTTAGACAACTTGTGTGTATTTACATTATTTGTATATTTTGTGCTTACACACACAGTGAACACGTAATTTAGAATTGTCTGACTTACAAGGCACAAATAGTTGTGATGAAACTCTCAATTGCCTTGTCTGTGTACATTTTCTTGTGTAGGAAATACGTGAATAGTTATAGTACACATTCTGCCTCGTAGTGGTTGCAATTTGTCACAAATGCTTTTATGACTGCTAGAAATGTATACTCAATGTTGTAGAATTTGAGTATTATTTTACCTGGACTGGACTCGGAGTGGGAAAAAAAAATTTACACGTGTGGGTATAAATAAACTCCAAAATTAACCCCAATATCGACGGAGACTGCTGCCACGCGCATTTCTGTAAAATTATAAAAAAATTTGTACAACACAGATTTCTGCGAGGTATTCATGCATCGACCACACTGGAGTAGCCAATACCCCATTTGGCAAGTAAGATGAATACGTAGCCTCCCACGTGGAAGACAGACAATTTGCAGAACTTTGAAACGTACATTGGAGGATAACCAATACTTAAACATTTTCGCAACAATCAGAGCCTCTGTTTATGTATAATATTTTATTTACTAACGGAGACGTATATTTTATTTGAGACCGCGTATGCTACTTCTTCTGGATTTTAACAAGGCACGAAAAAAAATATACAGTCAGTACGGAATATTATAAAAATGAGAAAGACAGGCCCCGCAAAATGAATTTTAATGCAAAAAAAATGAACTTGTAGATTAGTTATCGCGAAACTGCATATGACCGATTAAAAACTAATCACACTTTTTGTAAGCAACATAATAAATATTGCATAGCTTCAAAAAATCTTAACTAGTGTTAATATTTGGCAACTTTAATTAAAAAGCCTTTTTTTTCGCAGCGATTTAGGGGTTTGATCCCTGAACGTTTAATCTGTGCCTGATTACTGATTACGTTTGTCTTGATGGTATTAAGACAAATATTAAATGTATTATTGCGCTTTGCAGAAGACAAATAAAACCAAATTTCGAAAATTATATAAGTAACTAGCAAACCCGGCGAACTCCGTTTCGCCACCAGATGGCTTCGTTTTATGCAACATTTTGTTTGGTGATTAAAACATGAAGAAACATTTTTTTTATATTTGAAAAGGAAACATTTTATTTCATTTCACAACAGTAATGAATTGAACTTCTCTAAGTAAATGAAAGTGAATCCAAAGTAAATACGTTTCATTGAAGTGCTCTTTGGTAAACCACATTTTTTGTTTTTTGGTCTGACGTTAACACAAACAAAGCGGATGGTTTCCCAACTCGTGAACACGCAACGTATAACTGCCCATGTGAAAAACAATGATTTTCTAAATTTATCCCGCAAACACTAAGCGATTGGCCTTGCGACTTGTTAATTGTCATTGCGAACGCAAGGCGAACTGGAAATTGCAATCGTTTGAAGTCAAACGGAAGATCAGTCGGAATCATTGGTATTCGAGGAATACATACATTTTCACCTGCGTACTTTCCGTTAATAATGGTTGCCTCAATCAAATTCGGCATAAGTCTTTTTACCGAAAGTCGAGTACCGTTGCAAAGTCGCGGTGGATTCAAATTACGCAATATCATAATAACTGTACCAACTTTGAGTTGCAAGTTATGTGGTGGAAATCCTGGTAACTCCAGAGAGTTCAAAAACTCCGTTGGATAATTTACTACATCATCGGGATCTCTTATGGAATCAACGGATTTGTATGTCACCAAATCGCCAGCAATTTTTGATTGAATGGTGAAATTCAGTGCGTGTACATCATTATTCTTTGCGGCAAGAATTGCTCGTTGACTTAACCAAGCATAATTCTGATAATTCTCACTAATGTTTGGGAAAACATTTTCAATAAGAGCTAATTGAGAGTCTACAAATCGGCAAAATTCGTTGGTAAGAGTAATTAATCCAGATGTCGCATCAACTGGGACTTTTCCATTTCCAACAGCTAACAATTGTTTGGAAAATTGTGCAGCACTTTGATCATTTTGAAGTTGAACTCTCATATTAGTGGTTAGCGATAATGTTTTTACGTTATTCCATAAAGGTGATGCCTTCAGGCAAGCATTCAATTCATCTGCAGGCGTTCCACGGGGAATTACTGGCAACGTCTGCCTGAAATCGCCTGCCAACAATATCATCAAGCCGCCAAAGATGTTGTTATTTCGCCGAAGATCCTTCAGTGTGAAGTTAAGTGCTTCAAGTGATTTCTTATGTGCCATTGTGCACTCATCCCAAACAATGAGCTTGCATTGCATCAACAATTTTCCCATTGCACTGGATCGGGAAATATTGCATGTTGGAATATCAATTGTGTTTAAATTGAGTGGCAACTTAAGCGCAGAATGTGCAGTACGACCGCCATCTAGAAGAGTCGCCGCAATTCCAGATGATGCTAACGCCAAAGCTATGTCACATCTTGATCGAATAGTGGCCAAAATAAATGAAATGACAAATGTTTTCCCTGTTCCTCCAGGTGCGTCCAGGAAGAATAGACCACCAGTATTATTGTCCACCGCTTGCATTAATGTTTCGTATACTTGTTTTTGCTGTTCATTCAGCAACGGCTCATTATTTCGAACGAATTCCTGCAATGAATCAACATTGTATTGCAGCTCTCGATTTAATTCTTGGTTGAATGCATCGTGCATCGATCGATTTGGCGCAATCATTCCTACTTCAATCAGTAGCTTGTTTGCAATAGTCAAGCATTGATCCTCAATCAGAATCAATCCTTCATTGTAGATTTCATCGGTTATTTGGATGTCAGGATTATTCGTTTGAATGCGCAAGCGATGCAAGATATCTTCACATATGTCGTCTTTGTATTTGTTCCATAACTGAATTGGTTGTGAAGGAAAACATGTGGTGATGATAATTGCGAACAGCGTTCGTATTTGGTACGCATTTGATGAAACAACTGAATCCGCAAGTGTTAAATCCCAATGAGAATCGTTCTCCAGCAAACCCAATAGTTGTCATGCTTCTCGATATGTTTGGCATTGGTGGCCATTCACAGTTTTCAAATGCGCGAATGATTTTGGTCCACGTACATGTACCAACAGCAGTCGCAAATAAAAACATTCATCATTTCTAGGATGAACAGTATACATGCGACCTAGTGCATCAGTGGAAAACACCTGTGGCCAATCTGGAACTGGGGTTCCTTGTTTGCGACGTTGGAATTTCTTTGTTGATTGATTCCAAGTGTAATACTTGGGCATTTCAACGTACATCAGCGTCGCTGCGAATGGATCTGCTTCACATATTGCAAAGAAGCTAGTCAATGTTGTCGATGGTGGTCTCTCAGCTCGTTGTGCCGCATTAGCCTCAGTGAAGTAAACTCTTTGGCCATTTTCCAAATGCACTGCTAAATGTACAACTGTGGGATATCTTTCATGAATTTGAAATGACAATAATCGCCACAGTGCTTCATTAGTACTGACGTATCTGCCCATTTGGAAGTTGCTGATTTCGTCATTCGCATTTTCCGACGCAATACCAAACACAGCCATGTCGCTGCCTTTTGTGACGTACTTGCACAAATATTTGATTGATTTGGCCGAATGACAACTCTCAACGTTTGCATGTGTTTCGAAAATTCGTGATAGCAGCGGGCAATATGGTACAATGAATTCATTTCCGATCTCAATCTCTTGATTTTGAACTTTAACTTTGATAGTTCGACCATTATCTTCTTTTGAACGCCGACGATAAACTGGATATCCATCGTTCCCTGTGACTGTTTCAGCAACTAACGGTCGCGGATATCGTTTTGTGCACTTTCCATCAGCCATGCAAGGCGATAATGGATTTAATGCACCGCACGGTCCATGGACCATCTGTGTCGTCACAATGTCGTGTAGATGGGGATCAGTGACTGGATCAGGAATTTCAGCTGATATGATGTCATCCACTTCATTTGAATGTAATTTGTTCAGCAACCAAATTAGGATATGAGCATGCGGTAGTCCACGCTTCTGCCATTCCACCGAGTACATATAACAACGTGTGTCACCAAAAACTCGATACTTAGTAAGCACATCCATCATAACCTTGAGTTTTTGCTGAAATACTCTGGCGATTATGTCATGGCGATCTTGCGGTTTTTGGCCCGGTTCCAACTCACGTTCAATTTCCGTCCACTTCGGATTGCATGTGAACGTAATAAATAAATCCGGAGTTCCATAATTTCGCACGTACGTCATAGCGTCTTGAGCGTATTCGTGCATGTGGCGTGGGCTTCCGATATAAGATGATGGGAGAATCGTCAGACGTCCAATATTCTGAACATCACCATCTGAATGAATAGCATCACGCAAGTGTATATAGTCCTCAGATCGTAGCTTTGCCTGATTGAATCGGATGAACGCTAAACGTTCGGTCTCGACTTTGACATACATGTCGACAGCGAATTGCTGGAATAGCCGACGGCACTTCAGAATGACATTCTCCTCATGTGTACGAATCATCATACGATACGCATAGTAATTCATTGCGCTTAGATTTTTATTCGTTGATACGCCTGAAAATGCAAAATTAAATGAATTGTTAATGGAAACCAATAATAGCAATAAT
>NQII01000018.1:852920-919111 GCA_002778355.1 Clitarchus hookeri
ATTTTTCCTGAATTTTCTTTGCTATAAACCTCACGGAGCCCGAGACCTTTCCAACGAATGCAAAACCGTGGAAATCGGTTCGTGCGTTCTGGAGTTATAGCGTCAGAAAGGAAAACCCGACTTATTTTTATATAGTAGATGTAATTGTTATAATCGTTTAGAATCCTTTATTTTCTATATTTTCGTCTGCGTGATTGCATAAGTGAATAGCAACCGTTATATGAGGTGGAATAAATCTTCAGCACTGTTGATATTGATTTTCGAGAAATGACTGAAATTCTCGTAAAATGAAAGACATTTTTACACTGCGCGAATTAATGGTATAGGTTTTGTTAATAACTGAAACTTTTATTATTATATTATGTCTACGTGGTGTGTCATTACAATTATGTCGTTATTTCTATTATCTGGGTGTTTCACTATGTCTAAAAATATAAATTTACACATATACTACGGTGTTACAAGTATTTATTATAAAGAGAAAATACAATTTACACTGAAGTGAGGAATTATAGCTATGCTTTCAGTAACCGGTATTATTATGTGCTTAAAGAAGTGCCGTATTATTATTAGGTTTTTTTATGTTATATAGATATTATCTTAAGGCGTACTTTCCTCTGTAAGTATACTGTCACACGACACAAAATTTATTCGTGTTTCAACGAATAAGAAATTTTTATGTTAACATCAGAATTGTTCGTTGTCGACATCTAAAACTACAGGAAATAGGAAATCATCACAGTTTTCATTTGTTACTAGAGACGTGCAAACTTACAGTTATTATTTGGGGACACATGTACCGTTGCAATACGTTTGTCATTGGACCACACGTCATTTGACCCGCCCTGCGTAACTCAGCGCCAATAATTCAAAACTTCACAATTGTATGCCCCAATCACATCCTGTTCACCCAGAAAGAGAGTTACTTCACACCGATGCAGAAGCCAATGAAGAAGCGATGCCGGCTCCAAAAAAAACCGTTATATGATGTTTAGCTTGATGCAAAATCATAACGCGAATTTCGCACGTCGCTATTTATAACTAGGGTCAGTGTCTTTTCGCGTAAAAATCGGAGCACACAGTAGACTTCAATACTATATACACACCTCATCTGTTGTTATACCTACATTGGCTGCTGGTGCCGTGTCCGTCTTTAACCAAGCCACTCAGGACTAAGTAACTCCTACGCTGGACCTTCGTGATTCGTGCGCAAACGGTTAACACGGGCCAGAACGTTTTTTAGCCAATCAAAGAAGCTGTACGACCCTACAGTGCTTTGGTCCGTATCTTGTCTCGAAATCTTTTCGCGAAATATCACTGCCCCTATTTATAACAAATTAAGTTTATAACGAATTAAGTCTCCTGCAGTAAATTTTAAGTTCCTCAATAATGACCACAAATTTAATATAAGTTTTTAAGAGGGCATGAAAGTATCTTACAAGAACATTCGTTTCAAAACAGTTCAATTCATTTAGCTTAAATAATTTGTGCTGGCTCCGGAAAATTCGCCTATTCACTTCAGGACAAGCTAGACTTCAAACACACACACATATATATATATATATATATATATATATATATATATATATATATNCGGTAGCAGTTTTAAAACCAGGCCCTGGGTGAATTTAAGCCAATAACTAGCCTGTAAATAAAAGAACACCTAATCACGTGCCACACATTTTGCGCCAAAACTGGATGATCAGCCAATGAAAAACTTACTGAGGCTCAAGTACAAAAAATTATCTGGAGTCAAGCTTGTTGTCAACTAAATCCGCGAAATTACGGGCAGGGCCTCTAGTAATCGGGTGAAAATTTTCTTCCACGAAATTTTTAACACAGCTTTTTTACAGCGGCATAAGTAGAGGTCCGTAAATTCCGCATATTCTTTCGTTGGCATGTTAGATTTCAAAGAAAGTATACGCTTTTTCGCATCACATGATTCCACTGTTGAAAAAATTCTTATATTTGCGGAAAATAATACGGTAAATGTAGAGTAAATATACGGAAACGCGATCCGTAATGACGAAAAACAGAGCTCATTCCGTAAGTGCAAACAACGGAAAGCCTCCGTATTTCCCATAGGTTCGGGTTTCGGAAACGAGCAATGAATAGTCTAAAAAAAATCTCCTCCTTGCCAATGTAACCAGAAAATTACCGTTTCTGCGCTTCGAAAACCTATTCTTTCAAACGTCAAAAAGCAGGTGCCTGTAAAATTTCGTAACACTTCAAATCTCCTAACTTTAGAAGAAACTGACAAAAATTGGCATATGTGACTGTAGTATAAGTACGATAGTTATACCTAGGGGCAGTGATATTTCGCGAAAACATTTCGAGACGAGATACAGTCCAAAGCACTGTAGGGTCGTCCAGCTACTTTGATTGGCTAAATAATGTTCTGGCCGGTGTTAACCGTTTGCACACGAATCACGAAGGTTCAGTGTCAGACATACTTCGTCCTGAGTGGCTCGGTAAAGGATGGACACGGCACCAGCAGCCAATGGAGGTATAACAACAGCTGAGGTGTGTGTATAGTATTGAAGTCTACTGTGCGCTCCGATTTTTACGCGAAAAGACACTGGCCGTAGTTATACCTCATAGTCGCATGAAGAATTGTAAATAATTCGTTTTAAACATGGGCTTCTACTTATTTGGCCATCATTCAAAATCTCGTTCAGGCATAAAATTTTTTACATATTTAAGTATCTTAATATACACAGTAGAATACCCACATAACAAAAATAAAAGATTTTTCCATTATCACTTTTTTAAACAGGGAGCACAAAAAACTATAAAGGAATCAAACGGAGAAGTTCCGTGAATTCGCGGACAGTTCTGTGAAATTTACAGAAAGGCAATTTTTTTAAGCTAACATGTAAGCAATTTTACGGAGTGTGTACTGACAGTTATGAATACATTTTTACCAGCACATTTCCGTAAAATGACGCAGATTTCTTTATTAGCGTGTAAAACTATTTGTTTGGACATGACCTGAAATTCTACATAGCCCGTAATAAATATACACATGCCAAATTCGTGTTATTATTTGGAATCGGGCTAAACTTCACAGTACTGTTAATGCCGCAGGAGACGTCGTTTTTCCATTTTTTTACTGCATAGATGTGAAACCACGCCCTTTCTGACTGAACTGAGCGTGATTGGAGCATACTAATGTGAAGTGTTCAATTATTGGTTCAGAGATACGTAGGGCGTTTTAGATGAAGTATGGTCCACTGACAAAAATGTATTGCAAAGGAACACGTGTTTAAAGTTTAACGAGTCCCCAAATAATAACGCGAATTTTGCAGGTCTCTCATAATAAACAATAAGTAGAGACCTGCAAAATTCGTGAGTTCAATGACCTGCAGACTAGACTGCACATTAGAAAATACAAATATGCCGGTATTAACTGCACATTGGTTGTCTCATTGGAAGGCGACGTTTGGGCCAGCGTTCTCCAGGTGGTGTCAAACACACGTGTTTTGAATTCTAGTTTTTTTTCAAAATGAATCCGCTAATTCTTCAGGTCTCTAACGAAAAGAAATGACGAAACCGTGGCACGTGCAATCATATTGAATAAAAATAGAAGCCTTTCATCAACGGTAGAAGTCAAAGGGTAACAGTTAGGACCCGAGAATATAAAGAACTGAAGATTCTACGTTGCTTCCAGAAAAATTCATGACACTAACGTATTTTAGGCACAGAGTAGATAAGTACACAGAGACGAAATAGTGTGGCGGCTCCTTTGATGTGGGGTATACTCATTCTGTGATTGGCTGCGCGAGGATCTGGAAACAGGCCTTTTGCCTGATTGGCTACTGTAACCTGTGACACGAAGCCTATGTGTTGAATTGTCGGCTGGCGACTAGGTTGTCAGGGGCTTAATTCTAAATTTTTCGTGACTCAGCTCCCGATTGTGAAATACCGATGTTCGTAATATTCCCGGTGTTTGGTATTCTAAGTTAAAAATAACCTTGATTCTCGTGAGAAAAACGATCGAGAGCACTCGACATTTAATGTGTTGTCGAAAGCTGCTTTTCCGATCGGGAATCTCAGTTTCAACATGGCGGGTGAGAACCATGGTTTGCGTATATTTTAGTAAACATACATAAATGTTATGGTTCCGTCCTTCTTAAACGTACATAACACAATAGGTTATAACATATGTGGAACATTCTTGAATGCAGCTAACTGTATCAATAGATTTTCGGAAGTATAAACGTCATATTTATTTATCTTCATGTGGTTATGTAAGATGGCTGCTAATACACAGAGAAAAATATTTTGGGTTCGGGGCTTGGCTGGAAAATATTTTTTTTCTTCTTATAAAATTATAGAAAATAATTTGATGTTTACATGCAGCAATAAAACTAATTAAATGGGCAGTTTTCATTATTTTATGATTAAATATAGAAGCTGCAGTGTTTTTTTGGAGACGTAGCACTTTACTTCATTAGTGGGGACGGAAATTCGTGTGTTCCTATAATAACAATAAAACCATTTTATTATTTAAGATTTGTTGTTTAGGCATAACGCAAATATCAAGGCAAACTTTATTGTTATATTTATTAAAACGACATTTAACGTGACGTCTTCTGTACATATCGTCAAGTAGATCACAGGAAACTTATTTAAATGGACCGTTAAATGGGACTATTGCATAACGAATTATCTCGTCTTTTAACAGTCACGCGAAACAGCATATTCCTTTAAAACGAGTAATATTTTGAACTGCCAACTTATGTACACAACACATAAACCATTCATCGTGTCACCATTTCCCACAGTCAATACTCTAACATACGAAGAGATAGCAGCCATGTCGAGAAACTTCACTCTAAATATCTTGCGTCACGCATTGATAAATGCAATAGTACTTGTTTTAATATAAGACAATGTATAAATTATAAACATATGTATGTCCACTTTTATGCACTAATTTCCCACGTAAAATGCACAGTTTGTAAGAATAGCTTTGATTTAATCATACGTTATTGCAGGCACAGCGTGTGCTTGCATTCGTCACGTTGCCAGCCTGAACAAGCCGAAGGTAGGGGAAGAGAGTTGTGGTGGAGCAGTCGGTGAAACCTGAGGACTGTCGAAGGAATGAGGTCTCAAAACGACAGTGCGCTTAGAATAACTATTTGGGCATATTTTGTTCCCGGTGGTTTCGAACGGCTTCTCCCGATCGGCAGGAACGCTGGCTGTCGAGATCGACATCGAGACCTGCCGATTTATTAACCCAGAAACTTGGAATAGAGCCCCAGGAGCTTATTGTCAAATGACGTTCCGCTAGCCACTGTCGCCATCTTGCTGGCGTGTGTCGCTCACTGCAAAATATTTTTTGTACGTTTACAAAAAAATTTGGAAAACTAGTTGCGAAATAAATTTTAGGTATCACTACAAAAAAATGTTTTTAACATTCCAAGAAATTGCTTGAAAAATGTAAGGGATATATATATATATATATATATATATATATATATATATATATATATNTGTGCAAAAATTCACTGCAACCAACCGACAAATATCCTGTATAATTGCAACAACGTGTTTTGCGATTCTCAAATTATTTCCCTCCAGAATCACAAAACTAATATTCGGACTTCTACAAAGTAATTTGTCTACTTGATGATACACATTAGCTGTATAAAAATGTCAGTCTGGACTGCACAACACGTGTTACGAGGCCCTGTCAGTCATCTACCAACCTAACAACGATTTTGAAAATTCCCAGTGAAGTGAAAATATCGAACTCCTATATTCTACGTTAGAAGCAAGTACACAACCACTACGCTACAAATGCATCCAGGCACGGTGTTGTATTTTAATACGTCGTAAGGCCTTTCAAAAATTTAATCTCGAGTTAATATGCGGTATTTTATCTTCGAAAGAGTATAGCTAGTTTTTTCAGAGCTCGTGGTGGAACTGTAAAAAAGTTCTACTCTTAATTACAAGAACTTTGTTTATTCAAAGTAAACAAAAAGAGGCAACTTTGTACATACATTTATACTGCTCACCACCCACCAAGGCGAACCGGGTTCAATCCTGGCCGGGTCATACCCGCATTTTCGCAAGTGGGATTCGTGCCGAACGAAGCCGCTGGCAGGTGGGTTTACTCGGGGATCTCCCGTTTCCTCCACCCTTGCATTCTGGTGCTGCTTCATTCTCACCTCATTTCATCCTCGTCGGCTCTCAAAACATCGCTGCTAAGAGCTACCCAAATCTCTCACTTAACATTGCCTCAAAATGGCGAGGTTAGATTTCTTGGTAGACTCAGTTATTAAATTTCCGACAGCTAAAAAGAAACTAATAACAAGAGCCCTGTCGTCCAAAGAAAGAAGGAGCCCTCACCGTACTGCCTTATAAACATTCTCAGAAGTGCGAACGGCCATCACTCAAGTTACAGGTTTGCAACATTAATTTGATAACAGTACAGGCAAATTTCCTTCATTTTACGGAAAAGTACAGGTAAAAATTTATCCAGAAGTGTCCGTTAACTCTCCGTAAAAAACGGACATATTGATTTCCAAAAACGGACTTTCCGTAAATTTCACGGAAACTCTCCGTAAATTTCCTAGTTCGTTTTCTGTACTTCCAGTTAAAAATATAAAGAAATAATGAAAAATTCTTCAAAGTTCGTTATGTAGGTGTTATACTACTTACAAAATATATTTAAAATGGTTAAAATATTTAATGCTTTAAAATATTTGAACCCGCGTCAAGAATTTGTAAGTTCGCCTTTCTAACCACTCACCTACAACACTCACGCGCTGCTTGTGTATCCCTAGTAGGATCAAATAAGCAAATTTTTTCAGTTTCTGTTAAGGTTAGTGTATTTTAAGTGTTGCTAGGTACATGTTACAGACGCCTGATGATACTTTTCAATATTTGAAAGAATAGGTCTTAGTGGCGTGGATAACCTTAACTACCGCATAAACGATAATTTTCTTGTTACACTGGCGAAGAAAGCTTCGTATAGACTCGGCATTGTTCGTCCCCGTAACCGAAGTTATAGGAAGTGCGGCTGTTTACAATGTCTTTGTATCAACACAAACTTTTTTCGTTATTCATACAATGGTTATTCTTGCAAATAAACAGACACTGTAGATTGACAAAATTCAATTTATAAGTCAACAAAATGTTGTAACTATACAAGAATTTGTCAGTTCCAGTTATGAAAATGTTTAACAGTGCATGGAGCTAGCGGTATAATCGGGTGTTTCACCTTTATATACTTACGCACTCTACGGTGTAGGCATGAGTAAATCCCGTATTTACTGGGTAACAGGCTAAGACTACAAAAACGTGTGCGTTCGTGTCGATTTTATTTCTGCACCGCAGATAACTTGAGACGGGCTAAAAGGAACAAATGAAGACACTTTTTTGAGTTAGAAATCAATAAACAAAACAACGCCAATTCTATTATATACCGGACCATGAAATATAGCATGTCACCTGATTTTTTCCTGACTTTTTTTAGGTCTGAAGTTATAAGTAGGGCCAGTGATTTTTCGCGTAAAAATCGGATCAATACTGTATTTACACCTAAGCTGTTATCGTACCTCCATTGGCTTCTGGCGTTTCCGCATTTGACCAAGCCACTAAATATTCTGCAACTCCAAACCTGAACCTTTTCGATTCGTGCGCAAACAGTTAACACGTGCCAGAACAAGGTTTGGGAAATCTAAAATGCTGGGTGACCCTGCAGTGCTTTGAAATGTATCTTGTCTCGAAATCGTTTCACAAAATATCATTGCCCCTATTCATAATGTATTATACAGATATGTACGCAGGTTGTGGAAGATGCTTATCCTTAAATATTGGCCCCACTTTATCACTACCATCTGCGACATTTTTACAAGCAATTAAAATATCTTCATAATTTGTTGTTACATAAATGTGAGGAATTGCTAG
Organism: Clitarchus hookeri; assembly: GCA_002778355.1. Classification (NCBI taxonomy): domain Eukaryota; kingdom Metazoa; phylum Arthropoda; class Insecta; order Phasmatodea; family Phasmatidae; genus Clitarchus; species Clitarchus hookeri. The sequence continues at coordinate 860,841 of NQII01000018.1, forward strand.
ATCAGTATTGCAATTGTAGAAAATCTACATTATGCTACTTCCTTCCCAGCTTTATACTTGCGGCAGAAGTCAAAGCTGAGAGTTATACGCACTAAACATTTCCTGACTCAAATTTAACGAGTAAATATTTTTACCCATTTAAAAATTTTTTGCGAATATTATTATTAAGAGAGCTGAAAAATTCGCAAGTTCAATGACCTGCAGGCTAGACTCTATAGTATTATGTACAAACATGCCTATATTAACTGCACATTGGTTGTCTTCTGTCACAATGGAAGGCGACAAATGGGCCAGCGTTCTCCAAGTGTCAAACACCGTGTGGACCAATGGCTAAAAATATATAAACACACGTGTTTTGAATTGTAGCGTGTTTCAAAACGAATCCGGGAATTTTTCAGGTCTCTACTCATTATAAGGGGCAGTGATATTTCACGAAAAGTCTTCGAGACAAGATACAGTCCAAAGCACTGTAGGGTATTCCAGCTTCTTTGATTGGCTAAAAAATGTTCTGGCCCGTGTTAACCGTTTGCGCATGAATCACGAAGGTTCAGTGTCAGTGTTACTTAGTCCTGAGTGGCTTGGTGAATAACGGGCATGGCACCAGCAGCCAAAGGAGGTTTAACAACAGTTTAGGTGTGTATATAGTATTTCTGTCTAATGTGTGCCCCGATTTTTACGCGAAAAGTCACTGGCCCTACTCATTATCACTGAGGAAGTATCAACAAACGCAGTTAACTGTCGGCCGAGAACAAGGCTGATAGCTTTAAGTGTTACGCGCTTAAACATACCGTGAATTTGCAACCTTATTAGCATACAGAATACAAAACAACTGGAGGGTTCACTGTCTTACGTCGTTCAGTAGTCTTATCACGCTTTCGGTAGTTTTATTTATGCCACTATATAAACTCGCTGGGAGCGTATCTGCACACCAAGAGACATGGTAAATGACCAGCAAGTCCACTTCTTTTTAGTCGAGCTTTAATGAAACAGTGATTACATCATTAATCTTACACGGTTAGGAGTGGCTGGAGGTTCGCATAATGGCATGAGAAAAACAAAAGACTCTCCAGGCAGCTTTTATTTTTTTGCTTTTGCAGTGCCTTGTCGAAAGCTTTCAATAACGTTGCGCCCTCGTTTATTTATCAAATCTATTTTTAAAAAAGTAAATTATGCGTTGTGGAAATATTCAAGTTTGTATGTTATATTCTCATGTTTTTACGTCTTTTTTTTTTTTTGTCTTTGAAATATTCTTTGACTTCAGTGACCCTTACCATGACTGCCAAAGTAAAACTCTGCTTCAGATAAATCAGAATTAAATTTCTTATCCGAGGTTACAACTACATGCATAGAAGTTAAGAAATGTTGTTATCCTTTAGGGTTTTTACTCTTGGGTCTGCAACACTACTTAAAATTTTGTTACGGGTTTTTTAAATGTTTTATTACTACTAAGATTAAAAAAGTTTTCTAGTGTCGAGAGGTTAAATAAGCAATAAATAAAAGGAGATTTCTTCTTTTCCATAATGCTCCGAAAAATATATTACAAAATTAAAACACTTTCGTAAGATAATATTAAGGAACCATTAAAAAATGGAGTAAGTTCCAGTTTTCTATGTGAGATATTTAGTTTATTTTTTTACATTGAGCACACTTTCGGTATGTTTCCAAATTTGAAACCTTTCCATAGTTGCTATTCAACATGCTTGGAGGAAAGTGTATTTTGCAGTCTGGTTCTATATCACAATATTCTTCTAGTTTCGCTGAAGGCCCATTTGGTGTGCTTCGCTGGAAAACTCAATTTCGTGGAGGAGTAGAGCACGTGCCCACCTTTTGCTTTCCTTTGATCACTGGTCATATATATTTACGAAATGTTATATATATCACTTGATTGGCCGAAAGAGAAATATAATATTTCAGTACTGAAAGTACGTTATTTGTCGCCAGACACCTAAGAGGCGTAAACAAATTTTAAAAATCTCACAACTGATGAAATGTTTTGTGGAAAACCGAGGTACCTACTGATCATATAATATTCAACCAAAATTTGTGAAGTCCTACACCATCTGCTTTAATTCAAGATAACATGTGCTCGTGTCAGATGTTTATGTGATTTATGTAATTTTTTTAGATGTGAATACTACTTTTAAAAAAATACGCAAATCTTTAATGAGGAAAAAGAATTAACATGCTTAGACAAAGTGAAAAATAGAGAAGAACGTTGTGCCAACTTTTACAAGCAATTAGGTTGATGAAATTAGCCGGTTTACGTTACTACGCTTTTCACAAAGGAATCACAAACTGTTAATAATGGAGTATCACAGTTCACACAAAACACAGACAACTATGAGAGGAAATCGTCGGACTTAAACATATTACAGTGAGTGCTAGCATTAAGTCAATTTTCCTGCTATATAGCTCTGTCTTTAAATAATAAATGTTAGTGTCGCCCTCTAATAGTATATCGAGCTTACAAACCAAACGTTTTTAAAAAAATGTAAAATTTAATCCTTTGGTGTTATTGGAAATTAAATATTAGTAACGTCAATCGTACATAAAAGGACAAAGAAGTGTACGTTTGCGTTCCTGTGTAATTCATATCTTTGAAAGCCTTTCAAGTGTGAGGAACAAAAATTTTAAAATACACAAAAAGTTTCTCCTCGAGTAATGGAATGAACTCTGTTGCACGGTCACCTCAGAATTTTAATTATATTGAAGAAAATAAAACATTAAAGAAGTTTTGGAATAAGTTTACGGTAAATTTTCTTCCAAATTTAACGTCCGATGCTACATGTAATTTAACAGCACAAACAACGGCCAAGTAAATTACTAAGTAATTTTGCAGGAATGGATTAATTTAAACGGTCTTGTTAACTTGGGATAGCTATGAAAACGATTATATATTTTTTCTCTTAGTTTTTGAATAATTAAGTGTTTTGAAAATAGCTTGATACGACTTGATGTTCTTAAAAGAGAGAATGAATTATATACCAGATTAGCTATGTTTAACTTGTTATCACAGCTTGGGAATATGACGTTTTCATAAATCCGTACCTTTATATTTTACTGACAAATGTAGTGTATCATCAATTTATATTCACTGACAAACAATATTATATGTATAAATAATATATATAATCTATATTTATATAGAGAGATATAAACAGGTAGTTTATATATAGACATATACACTCAAATTTCAGCATATTATTCCCGGATGTGAAATAAAAACAATGTCCATATCCTAAGGTTCAATTAGACCAGTTTTTAAGTTGGAGGTTGTTGAAATCTTAATGTTACAAAATAAAGGTACGTTTTGCGTAATATAGATGAGGTTTACTGCAGTTAATTTTATAATTGTGTACGTAGAGGAGGTAACGTTGGTGAATGTTTTCTCCAACCACCTCACACAAAACTTAGGGGTTGCTAACATATTTCAAGTGGTAAAATATGTCGGATTAAGTACTGCCAAATGTTTGGTGGCAAATAACGAAACAAAGATAGACAATTAATAGCGAAGTTTCACTTGGTGCAGCCCATTATCTCGCATAGTTTCCAAGATAATGACGTAGTCTATATTTATGCGAAAATGCTTAATTGTGTGATTCTATGAAACCTCTCTAGTGCTTCCTACAAGATAAATGTGATGCTTCAATAAATTTGTTTTCTTATGCTTAAGTGATGTTAATGCATAAGTGATGTTAATGCTTAAACACAGTTTAGGCATACTAATATTATTGATATAAACTATGGTTTACCTCAGAAAATGTTGACTATTTTCTAGAATTCAACTGACTGTACACATATCCGGCAGTTCTCTTCCGTTATTGGCAGACACGCATGTCTGAAGCTACTCTCCCAGTTCACTGAACCAATAAGGATGCTGATACTCTAAAGCAGATTATTTGCGATTTTTCTGCAAATAACTTATCCGTGTCAAAAACGTGATCATCAAGTTTTAAAATATTAAACTATCTAGAATGTTATCGAAACTAAGCTGGCTCTAAATATATTCGCGTTTTTATTGTGTCGCTAATGAATGATTTATTTTAATATCACATTAATATATTATATTATTTTTCATTTCAAGCCAAAATATTAAATATTTACTTAATGCTATATATTACATGATTAATTACTATGCACTTTAAATTATATTTGTGTTTAACTCATTACAACCCATTACATTATATTACATAATTTAAACACAGTTTAATTGTATAAGCTTTATAGTTGCAGCAGTTTATGCCTCGCATATATTTATCGCTCTCTTTCGCTGTTTTTATTTCTCTATTTCCCTTTGTCTATATGTGTGTCTATATATATAACGCACTCAAAAACCTAAAAAATATGCTATCAAAATAAAGGTACACAAAGTGACAGATAAATTTTAAATACACCTGTTTTCCGCTAAAAGATTTACGCGGGGCTAGACGTCTAAATCGTGTCTGCATACTTGCGGTCTACATTTGGCTATTGGTCGCTTGTTTTTGTGTGAACAGAGTCTGTCACATGCGTGAGCCAATCAGAATGAAGTTTCTCCAATACTGACCGTCCGTAATTCGCAGGCAGAAAGACGCGTATCAATTCAAATGGTCCAATTACCTTAGTGGTTCTGAACTAATGTGTTTTGGAACACTACTTGTTCTGAAATATTTTCTCTAAAAACAGGTGCCACTATCAAAAAAATTTTAATTAAAAATAAAACATACCTCATTACAAAATTCTTAAATAACATGTCAGAAAATTCTTATCAGCTGAATACGGCATGAAACGTTATATATATATATATATATATATATATATATATATATATATATAAAACGTTATATATTTATGTGTGTGTGTNAAAAGATTTCCACGGAAGCTAGATTTCAATATATTACCTGCACACTTACAGTTTTTCTTCTATTACTGGCAGATTGCTTTCATCAAAAACCGTATGGTATTTACTGGGCAAATAAGAATTAAGTTGTTCCGGTACTGAACGTCTGTGATTCGCGCGCAGGCACCTAAGACACGCAGCAGACGAAACCATCCAATGGCGAAAGTGGGTAAACGTTTAATTGTGAGTAGGGTGCAATTGAAAATCGATAGTTCAAAAAGTTTTTATTCAAAATAATAAAACCTAATTTTGATGAAAGAATAATACCTTGAATACCGATGTCTTGAACGGATATCTGAAATCTGCGAATGGTTGATGGGTAGTATGATGCTTATTCGTTGAGAAAATTTTGGGTACTAAATGATTATAAAAAAATTTATGTAACGCTTGAGTGTTTATAGCTTTAACCCGTTCAGTCACACGTGTCCACAATTGCGGGCACGTTGCAAATTAATTGAAGTTATGACCGGGGCTGTACACAGCAGGGCACCAGTGCCCAGTCATGCTTGTGGCTAACCTTACTTGTGAACTTTTCTACACCTCTTTGACATGAATGATAAATGCCAATATCATCGAACAAGCAGCACGTTGTCCTTTGGCTGAAAAAAAAAATGCTGAACACAAGTACAGTTCATACCAAAAGATTGCGTGATTGCTATACTTCGACCCAGAAGTTACTGTGTGACCAAACGGGTTATATTATGACAAGATAATGTGTACGTGAAGGTACAAAATAAACAAAACTCAGTTTGTAAGGTTACCTGGCATGCACGTGTGTATGCATGTGGTTATGCATTATATATATATATATATATATATATATATATATATATACACACACAGGGATAGGAGAATTTTAAATTACCATAGGCAAATTAAAATTTCTAAACATTTAAATTCCAAGGCTGTTTCACGTAAAACAAAAACAAAACTATGAGCAGTCGTACATATTTTAGGGAAAGTGGTAGGTTGTTTCTGTCTTATAAAGGCTAAGGAATTTCCTAGATAAAACAACAAGCACCAATACATTCCGTGTGATAATAAACCTCTGGTGCTGAAAATACTTCTAAGTCAAGAATTTTAATGCGTCTCGCTAATTGTGTAGAGTTGGGCTCGTGAATATGCCTAAAAGATTTCCTATGATAATTTTTAAATTTTGCAGTTTTGGTACTGCGATTAAATTTCCGATCATCACAACTTTCAGTCGAGCTGTACGCCACTATGTTGAAAATATTTCAGACGCACCGTGAAAACTTGTCTGTTATCTATCATCTCCAATATGTTAATCAGAACCCGTAGGCGTTTGAGATGATTCGTCTTGTGTCCGTCATGTTCGATGAAGTTTTAGTTCTTGAAACACGTTCATCTGTGTAAACATTTATTAGCATCATTGTTGTTACTGTTCGCAAAGAAAGTGTTTGCCATCATATTTGGGGACCCCGATTTTCTCGAAAAGAATTCCTGTCAAGTTGCATTTCAGTAAACTTTAACTCGTATCTAATTTCGCGATTGAATAGCATCAACAGCTGCGCGTTTTAGTGGAGTGGAGAAGTTTGCGCTGCTTTTAACATCGAGGCGTTGAGAGTCTATGAGCGTAAAGTGAGGTGTGTATAGTGCAGCGCTGGAATGAAGGGGCGGGGAAAACCGGAGGTCCATGGGAAAACCCGCCAATTAGCGGCATCGTACTGCACGATTCTCACATACAAAAACCTGGGGTTTACCTTTTTAGGAAGCGAGTGGTCTATCCACTACACTACCGCGGCCCCTTTGCGAGTTCCGAGAAAGTTTGATTTTAAATATCCTACGGGCGTACCAACAGTTTTCATTTGGTTTGTATGAAAATGAACTTTTACTTGGCCAGCCAATCAGAATTACGTTACCCCTGTAAGATACGTCTGTGATTCGCGGACAAAACCTAAGATTCGCAATATAAATTATCCAATCACGAAAAAGGATTTGAATTTAATTGGCATTAAATACAAGCAGTCATTAAATTTTCTTCGCGAAATCGAGTGCCCCTAACATTCCGTATTATTCTTTTTAACTGAGAAAAAGCCACGAAAGTAAACAACTCAATTCATGAGTGTAGCTTTGTGAATTAAGTTTGTTGAAACGCATTTCGCAATGCAGTTGGCTGTGGAAAAATGTACAATCTAGTTGGGTAAGAGGGAAGGCAGGTTTTGTTGTGGATCATGTATGATGTGGCGGGNATTAAGTCGTGGGAGGTTGGTATCGCGACCTACTGAACCAGATCTCGCGCGGGAGTCTGTGTGTTGGGTGACAGCAACTTTCTATAAGGCGTCTGGGGAAGGTTTCGGCCATTTTACGGCATAATCGTTTGCAGCCTGTGGTCTTCGGCGAAGGAAACGTGAGAGCGTGCCGAAACTGCAGTATTGCACGCGCGCGTATAGTCTGCTTGCGGTTTCTTCCCACTTTTTGAATCAAACCTTTGGAAAATCACCCCATGTACGATGTGTTTACTTATTTCCCAGATACGCCATGTATCGCAACAGTTTTATGCCTCTGTTAACATAAGAGTATCTTATTTTACGTTAAATTGAAATTTTATGTATGTTTTATTTACAAAATTAATATTTCATTCATAACAAATATGAATATAAAAAGTGAGAAAACGTGTGTGTTGGTAGTACCTAGCTAAGAAATAGTTCTCACGCAAAATATTAGAACTGAATGTGCGTTGTCTTTGGTGTAATTTTCTAGACTTAGTTCAGCTTACTTTTCACGAGGCGGAGGAATATCCTGGAAGTTGAACTTTAGCAGAGCTTCAGAAAAGTGTGAAGTAACCGTGATTGGATCATGCACGGGTTTTCCTCTCTCTACTTGTTGCAATCTTGGTTGAGAAATCATTCCCGTATTTCAACGATCCGCTCACTGGCATCCGTATCCACTCTCTAATAACTGAGACGCAGAATGTTGAAAAATACGGAGGCGAAACAGCCCCTTCTACCGCAAACTCTAAACTCACACGCCAGCAGAATGACGTCACTAGTCAGCGACACGTCAGAACTCCGATCACCAAGCAGCGCGGGTTCAAAACCCGGCCGGGCCACTCCCGGATTTTCGCATGTGGGATCTCCGGTTTCTCCCTCCCTTTTATTCCAGCACCGCTCCATACTCAGCTCAATTACTTCATCGACTCTCAAGACCTCGCCGCTCGAATCTCTTCACTCACTCACACACCAATCAGCGCCTGATAACTCAGTTACGAACTGGAAAGCCAGCCAATATGAAATCTTCCGTATCAGGCAGCTGTCAAACAGACTCAAGACCTGTTCCGGATCTATCAGCGGATTGGACACGACCAAGTCAGAGGAATATCCACTGTATAGTTAGGTATACTGTCGTTGAATCGTAACCAAAAAGTACTACAGCACACTGAGAAAAATGTTTTGTGGAATTAAACTATTCAAATACTGTACAAAATACGTAAATAAATATTTAAAGTTTTACAGATTTACTTTTTAGTTAGATATTAAACTTGTTTTGTTTGGAATTTTATGCTATCTACAAATTCACTGTTTTTGTTTTTATCATAATTGCCACAAAAATTACAAACAAACTCAAGAGCTGTACTTTCGAGCGAAAGCAATCAAAAAAGTGACCAAGCAAATATATACTTTTGATCCAAATAAATAATTTGTCGACAGTCAATTTTCTTTGAGACTCAACAAATATGTGCTGTTTATTCAAGCACATATTTCGATTGATAAAAAAAATAAATTGTGTTGCTTTTCAAGTTATGTTTACTTAATAAAATATTTTGTTAAGCATAGTAAATATATATTTGGCCCTATACAACTAAGTATTTTTTTCGGATGCAAAAACTCGCAATAAATGTCGTGCAGTGTAATTTGCAGCCATGCGCGAGTATTGTTAAACCTTTGTTCCGCGTTAATAGAGACTTACTTAATTCGCATTATGATTTCTGGAGCCCTATTCTATAACTTGAGCTTGCTCAAAGACATTCTCTGTAATAGTCTTTGTGATAAAGAGTGCCATAACGATGGTTACTCGCAAGTGACTTTATGCGGTATTATGTAAGCCATATATTTATTGGTATCATTGTAAAAGGATGTAAGTTTGGCAACCCAGCGGACTGTGTTCTGAAATCAACGATATCATTATTGAATTATATTTTTTCTATTATAAAAGAGTGTCTTGTAATACATATTTATTTATTTTTGTGGATTTTCCTCTTTTAATAAAATTTATGTCTTAAAACATTTTTGAATAACATTTCAAATTAAATTTACTCCTCTCTGTGGAAGATTTCAGATGGACCTTGTTCATTTCGAGCATCACGGGATAGCGGCACTAACCCATGGCTGGATCCGTCATTACGTAGTTACGTTAAAGCGAAATGCTGGAGAGTATCACTAGCGAATTATAGAATGTACTCCTTAGAAATATTGTAGACGCAGTTTATTTGTGCGTAAATTAAACAGAATATATTATTTCACATTTTGGGGCATTATAATACGTTTCTTTCTGTGGGGCGTGCTTTATAGAATTAAACTCAATACATCGGCCATTTTATTTTCACTTTCGTTCAAGACACCTTGCACGAGGCATTCGAAAGACCGTTATAGCAACTTATCGAGTTACAAGATGACATTTTTTCTCGTTAGATAATTAAGTGGCAAATGTCTTTATACAACGATATTTAAAGTCAAAACCTATTTCGACGTAGTGCACAAAATTATGTAGGCTACATAAAGCAGACGAAAAGTACTGAAAATAATTTTTGTTGCAGTCAAAAGGTGTTTTTTTTTTATTCGCCCTCCCAAAACCTATTTGTTGAACACGGAATTATTTGTAGAGAAAGTGTCCACTAAGGTTTAATGATGACAAATAAAAAAAAATGTTGTGTCAACAACGAAACAAATTCGGCTGGGTGCGTAACAACAAAATACTTTGTGGCTGACACAAAACATCTATTTTCAATGATGGCCCGTTCCGTGCACTGGCCGGTTCTGTACAACGAGAGGCTCATAGGCCAATGACTCGCAAACCATGCAAATATCCGAGGTTGTGAACGGCTCTTATTACTTTCGTCGAACACAATGCCTACGGATAACTTTTTGTGATACCGGCAGAATTGCTGTGTCGACTTTAAGTGCGCATCGTAAAATCCTTAATTCGCAGCACCTGAGACTGTAAATGATACCGGATGTGAAAGAGCTGAAAAAACATGTGTTGGTGAGAGGGGGGGGGGAGGATTGTCGCGGGAGAAAAAAAAACTAAAAGATGGCAGCGAGGCGCCGTGCAGGTGAGTTTCAATCGGAGCAAACGGTTTTCACTGGTCGCTGTCAGTTACGGTCGTCGTGTTCGTATTTCACTTGTCCCTGCAGCCTCGCGTGTTCGGCTAATAGGCGTGCGTTACTGCCGCGCAGACTTTTTTTTTTTTTGGGCGCGGCAACCTGTATTTTCATCGCATTTGCAATTCTAAATCAAACTGTTCCACAGTCCATCATCTCGGGCAGCGCATTCCAAGAGCGCGCGCGTTATCCCGCGGCAGACGGGTCCGTTTCTCAAACGCTGCGCCATCGTCCTTAGTTTGGTCGGTCGCGTTTCCAAAATGGAATCGAATGAATCAGCCTCTCGCCCAAGTTGGGATGCAGATATCCGAGTGAATGAATCTACTTGCAAGGGAGGTTTTGTCCAGTCGCTCGACGTTTGTCTACGTCGACAATTAGCTCCGTGTTTCGGTGGGCTGGCCAGTGTTTGATTATCCCAAATATGAAAATATTTTATTTGTGGGGATGTGAAAAAAAAGCGTTATTATTACAGACCTTAAAAATTTGCAGATTTATTTCTGGACAAGTTAAAATTTAAAAAAATTGCAAGAACGCATTAAGTTTGTATTTGGTCCGTAAGTTATTTATAACCTCCTGGAGAACCCTGAGTTAATAATTATGCAACAAAATAAAATAAAGGCTGTTGGGTCATTTACCTATCTTGATTGAACGAATTACTTTTTGAAACAAGTTAAATGTCTGTACACGAATCACGTAGGAGGCGTACCGATGTTGCTGAATTCTGAGTGGCCCGGTCAATTATGAAAACTCCTTCTCAAGCAGACAGCAACTAATGGCAATAAACAAACTGCTGTTGGGTGATTATTCTATAAAAGTCTACAGTGTACTCATATTTTTTCCGCAAAAATCACTATCTCTTACAGTTATGTAGTTTCCATTTCCTTTTTTTTTATTGCACGTAAGTGTAACAGTTAGCAAATTAGTAAAATATTTAATCATCTGATAATTGCGCAGTTTCTCGATAGTAAAGCATGGATGAAGTGACCATGACGATAGTTATGTTGATTATAAAAATGAGGGAAATATACACAATGTGCTTACAGGTAAAACTTAAGCAGGGCTTTCAAAATTGCTCAGTTTACCGTGAACTGCCTAAAGCAGGTTATACAATCATTAGATTATGTCTTCTTCATGTGCTCAGCAAACATCATAAATAGAGACATAAGTAAAAGTTGAACTTTATCCGCATGTAATATGAAGTTTTGCTTCTAATGAACCGCAGTTTGTTAGACACGCCCCGGACGACTTTCGACCAATAACGAACCTGTAGGGAAAACAAGGGCCGAATCCCGTGCTACCTGGTCAGTGTTTAAACTGGAGCAAAAGCCAATGAACAACTTACTGAGGCTCAAGTCCACAAAGGACTGTGGAGTATAGCTTGTTGCCAAATGAATCCGCGAAATTTCAGTGCATATAATAATTAGGGTCAGTGATCTTTCGCGAAACGATTTGGAGACAAGATACAGTCCAAAGCACTATAGGGTCGTCCAGCTTCTTTGATTGCTTAAAAAAATTTTCTGGTTAGTGTTAACCGTTTGCCCACGAATTGCGAAGATTCATTGTCGGAGTTACTTAGTCCTGAGTGGCATGGTCAAACACGGACACGGCACCAGCAGCCAATGGAGGTATAACAACAGCTGAGGTGGGTATATAGTATTGAAGTCTACTGCGTGCTCCGATTTTTACGCGAAAAGTCACTGGCCCTAATAATAGTAAGGCAGGTTCCACGGCACCGTGTCATCTTGAAAGTTTGTTGTTAATGAAAGTGTCATGAGACTGTGTAGTATCGGCATATAAAAGGAAATGATATTAGCGTTATATCAAGTGTTATAAGAAGATTTGGTGCTCCTGAATGCTGAATGTTTCATGACTCAACCGATTGGACAAATAATCCTCCTTCACAGAGTAAATAAGTAGACGGGGACGAAATGGATTTGCGGTTCCTTTGATGTGGGGGTACTCATTCTCCGATTGGCTGCACGGGGTTCTAGGTACGGGTCTTGCAACCGGTTGGCTGCAAAATGCTTAGAAAGTTTCCGTATTGGTAAAGACTTGTAAAATTCACGTTATTATTCGGGGACTCGTTAAACTTCAAACACATGTACCTCTGCAATAAGTTTGTAATTGGACCATATTGTATTTGACACGCACTGGGTATCTCTGTGCCAATAAATGAATACTTCACAATTTTGTAGTCCAACCACGTGCGGTCCAGTCAGAATAGGCGCAGCTTCACACCGCTGCAGCCGCAAATGGAGAAACGACGCCGGCTCACGTATATATATCATTGTGAAGTTTAGCCTGTTGCCAAATAATAACACGAATTTTGCAGGTCTCTACGCACTGCGTATACTGTCAGCAGGCAAGTAAGTTACCAGGCACTAATTGGCGAACGCCATTCCGACATGATGTTGGCAAGCAAAGCCTATTTTGTATATTCCTACACTGACAGGGTAGTAAAAAAGTGAGCATACATAAGTAGAGACCTGAGAAATTCCCGAGTTCAATGACATGCAGGCTAAACTCTACAGTCTTACGTACAGATATGCCGATATCAACTGCACATTGGATGCCTGCTGTCACAGTGGAAGGCGACAGTTGGACACAGTTGTACAAGAGGTGTCAAACACCGTGTGGACCAATGGCTAAAGTTATGTAAACACATGTGTTTTGAATTCTAGCTGGTCCCAAAATGAATCCGCGAATTCTTCAGGTCTCTATGCATAAGCGAATTTAACATTTGCGTTCTCTTTTCGTTGTTTATTGACTGCATGAGGTAACGTAAACGTTATTTTCAATGGCATAGGCATTGTTTGCTGTGCGCGATTCTGAGTTGGTAAAGGCAGTGATTTATCAAATAAATTTTTCTGTTCAAGATATTAACAGAAAACCTGAAAACAGAAGGTAGCGCTGCCATCAGACGGTACGTATCTTACACAGCGTAGTCGTGCGCAAGCAAACCACGGACCTGCAAACGCACGTGATTATCGAGTTATTATTTCTAAGCTGTTTTGCAATCAGTACTCCGCGTGCACGTCCGCATTATAAGTTTTCATTAGGCAAGTTTTATTGCAACATGACATTCTATTTATTTACTGGCCCGTCTGTGACTCATGGGCATGCATCTGACATATAATTTTAAGAAATTCCACTCTCTGAAATGGGTAGTTTTTGCGGAGGTACCTAAGCAATACAAAGTTACACCAATCGCTTCAAGGTGCCAAATAACCTTGACTCGCGATTACAAAATGATCTTCATTTTCCATGGTTTAGTTGTTTCCTTTCCTGTCTACAAAGTTACGAAGACTCTTTTTGCATCTCCAACTGCCATTACTCTAGTTGCATACTAACACGTTTGCGCGGGATTGCGCCCTCGTTATTGTCACTTAGTAAGTAACTACCTGTTCAATTTATATATACAGCGTTATTGTAAGAGACCCGGAAATTTCGCGAATTAGTTTGGCAACAAGCTAGACTCCACAATTCAGTGTGTACTTGAGACTAAGTTAATTACTCATTGGCTGTTGCTCCAGTTTAACCACTGACCAGGTAGCACGGGATTTGCTCCTTGTTTTTCCTACAGGTTCGTAATTGGTCGAAAGTGTCTTACAAACTGTGGTCCAAGAAGCGAATCTTCATGGTGCATGCAATTGAAGTTTAACTTGTCCTTAAATTAACGCGCGAAACTTCCGGTTCTCTAGTTATTGTGTAAAGTCCGTGGTGATTTTAATTTTACTTAGTTTGAGAATTTCACGTATTGCTTCTATTTTTCGCTAATATGCTGTGTCTGTTCGATATTTTTATCTAATTTCTATAATTTCAAAGGTTTTGGTTAGTTTCCCAATGTTATGTGTTTTTTTTCTGTTACAGTCGTTTTAGTCCAGTTTATTTGTGTGTGAGTGTAGAGAATTTGGCGGCTTTTAACAGCAAGGTCTTGAAAGCTGAGGAGAGTGAAACCGGGTGAGTATGGAGCAGAACCGGAATGAAAGAGTGGGGGAAACGGGAGATTCCCGAGAATACCCGCGGACCAGCGTCATCGTCCGGCACGATTCCCACGGATTGACCTCGCCGGGAATCGAACACGGTTCACCTAGGTGAAGGAAAGTGGCCTAACCACAACACCACCACAGCCCCCACCAGGACAACCGAAGAGGTAATTAATTACGTCTGTAATGTTGTAAATATTGTTCGTTTGATTTGTATTGCTTCTATCCTTGCGTTATACGAATTTATGCTAGTAAATTCCATTATAAATCCATCACTCAATTAATCATCGTGAAAAAAATTTACGCAACTAGGGATAAACAATACTGCATACGTCTACTGTTTTTGAGTTCGAGTTTAGATAGTGAAACTAGAACTAACGATGGCCAGTAATGAATGGAAAGTCCCGAAAATGTGCAGTGAGAGAATGAAGAGATACGTTCGCCTCTTAACATCGAGGTATTGAGAGACGATGAGGGTGTCATGAATTGATGATGGAGCAGCGCCGGAATTAAAAGGTGTTGGGAAACGGGAGATCGCCGAGAAAACCCGCTGACCAGTGGGATCGTCAGGCTCGATTCCCACATATAAAAGTCCGGGAGCAACCCCGCCGGAAATTGAACCCGGTTCGCCTAGGTGGGAGGTGAGTAGACTAACCACTACACCACCGCGGCCCCTTACGAAAAATGTACTTGTTTCGTTTTATTCGAACACTTGTCCAAAAATGTTTTCTATATCAACTCCAGTATCTTCCTTTCGCAAGGACAACCATCAGGAAAATTCGTCTTCGGGAAGTTTTGCGACGAATGCAGCTCTGCCTTGCTGCGAGCAGGTAAAATGATTGTACTTGCACGAACAGCTAGAGTTCGCGTTACACACTGCTGTATGTTTGACTGTTCTTTGGCCTGGAGAGATGGAGAGGAACTGGCGAATCTGTCAAGTACTGAGGCGTTCCGAGTAGCCGAGGCAAACAGATGAACCTATTACAGCCAAGAGGACATCCAATGAATTAATGACCACTTCTCAAGTCTAGTAACGACGCTAAGCTTTAACATGTCGGCAGGCAATAAAACGAACATGGTGATACATGTTGAGTGCTCCGTAAATAGCTCTTAAAATGTCGTAGTTAACATTTTCTTATCTGATTGGGCCAATCTCAATTAAGTCACTCCTGCGCTTAACGTCTCTGATTCTTGGGTAGACACATAAGACACGCAGAAATTATAATATTTAAAGTGGGCATTGACTATATATATATATATATATATTTATTTATAACCACAGACGCACGATTTTGAGTGAAAACTGAGTGACCTAAATCATACGGAAGCAGAAAGGCATCTGTTAGATATACTTAGGGACCTCCGAAATTCACGTTTATTTGTGGCTGCTGACTAAAATCCAATTATTGTTTGCAAATTTGGCTTCTACCATTGGTCAAAAAATTGCAGGGTACGTCCGATGGACAATTTTAAACAATATTAAAATCTGGGCGATTGAGCAACCAATCGCTTGCAAAGGGATCAGACAGGTCTTTGACTACTTATATTTTCTAGTAACCAATGAAATCACGAATTGTGGTCAAGTCTGTATAAATCAGTGAAGTTTACCATGTTAATAAATAAAATCGCGAATTTTGCACCTGTTTTTCGCGAAAAGATTTTCGCGGAGGCTAGACTTTAATATCCTATGTGCATACGTGCAACCATCCTTTGACTATTGGCCACTTGGATTTGTGTGGAGAGAGTACAATACATGAGAGAGCCAATCATAATTAAGTTTTTCCGATTACTGACCGTCCGTGGTTCATAGGCAGACAGATAAGGCGCCTAACAATTCAAATGATCCATTCACGATCGTGGTTATGAACTAAAGAGTTTTAGAATACAACTTGCCCGAAATATTTCCGCAAAATAAGGTTAACCTAGCGGGTAGACATTTGACAAATGCCAAGGTGTAATGCGCCCAATCAAGGAAAGTAAAAGTCCCTATAGTGTTTTTATAAATAAACCTTGTATATAAATAATTTCGTCAAACATTACTCCTGAATTACTGTACAACTTGCAAGTACAGGAATTTGCTAACTGCTTTGGCAGCAGGCTATTTTCGCAGTCTCGAAACACTTCCATGCACTTTAAGAAAAATTTCTGGTAAAATTCCATAACTGTAATAGAACTTTTTAACCGATAAATTGTATGGAAATAATACCACATATGAGGCTGCAAATATAGTAAAGCTGAGCGTCAATACTATGCGAATTTGGAGACATCTCATATCCATATTACAAGAGACCTGAAAAATGCATGACTTCAATGACCTGTAAGCTATACTCCATTGTCGTATGTAAAATCATGTAAATATCACTGTTCATTGGTTGCCTGTTGTCTTAGCGGAAGACGGTGATTCGGCCTACATTTTATGGTGTGTTTGTTATTGGCTCAGAGTTGTCCAGGAGGTGTAAACTAATGGGTGTGCCAATAGAATAAGCAACACAAACTTACGAGGTTTTGAATTCTAGCTTGTCCCGAAATGAAACAGCGAATTTTTCAGGTCTCTACATATTACTCTTTCGCGAGCTAGTGTGGGAAAGCTACAATAAATGTATGGAAAGAAAACCTTACCAGTCGCTGTTTCTCTCTACACGTATTTAGTGATGTGGTAAATTTGCCAATAACTCCTCAGAGCGTGTGTTTATATGCTGCTGCTGTATAGTGAGAAGCCATGTAACTGCGTTGTCCACAACTCTGTCACAATACTACTTCCTGTTTATTACTGGCTAACAGTTAAACAGTATGCGTCCAAAATTTTGCTGTCTAATGTTTAAAATTATGGTTGCTAAAGTCAGCGTATCTAGTTTTATACACATATGAGCACGAATTTTCTTAAATATAGTAATATGTTTTATTTCCTAAAACTTCCATGGTATGGCTAGGGACACTGATTTTCCACGGGAAAATTGGAGCACACGGTAGACTTCAATACCTTATATACACCTCGGCTCTTGTCATATCTCCATTAGCTGCTGGTGTCGTTCCCGCATTTGACCGAGTCACTCAGAATTCCGTACACTGTAATTTTTTTTTTTGGAATATTACCATACCGGGATATAGAAATGATGACAACGTGTGTGTGGTGAAAGGATTTCCCATGCAGTTACACCGCGATTCCTGCTACTGTTTCTGTAAACGTGAAATGTGTGTGAAAAGTACGAAACGTGTTTGGGATTATTACTAACATACAGTTACGGACAGCAGCGATCGGGAACGTTCGGGTTTCCTCGGAAACACGCATGTGTAGCCGGAAATATGAGTGGTGCTTTCGTCGATCGTCGCTTGTCTTATGTCCGCTGTGCGAATAGATATACTAGCCATTTTAGCTGGTGTTTGTGTTAGATAATTTAAGAAGTATTGGTTATTCTCGTCGAATTCCGGATGCCTCACTGGTAAGTTACTAATAATTTACACATCTACTCTTCACGTAATATGTCTCACATATTTCTAGCCTTAGAAATGCTTCATGCATGTTATAATGTAGGAACACGTGGCTTAAATGTACCAGTTTATATCTGTTTACGTGTTGTAAATTACGTTAAACGTACATATGTCAAAGGATCGCCAATTTTTGGATTAGGTGGCAAATTTGTAATAGGTGATTACAATTTTGTTAAAATCTTGCCTTCGAACGCACCCCACACAACTGAACTCAGGGAACTGAAAAACGTGCAAAGTAAATTATATCTTATAAACAGTAAAATCACAAAAAATAACTTAATTGAGATACCTGGAAAAAAAACCTGTGCAATTATTTATATTTTTCATTGTGTGATTGCTAAACTTAACCAAAATAAATTTGAAGACTGATTTTACTAATCCAAAATAACCTTAAATTAAAGGTTTTTTTAATAGTTTGGGAATCAATATTTTCTTTGTATAACATTTCTGGTACGGCCAGATAAATTACTTTACTGTAAAATAACCATTAATAAGCATACCATATTTTTAAAATACCTTGCAGCATAGCATATCAGGTGAGTAATAATAAGTTGTTGCAATAGGGCCACATTTTGTTGAAAGGAATGAATTAATATTCCTCCATCACCAGAAAAATTCTATTCATAATACAGTTATTTCAGTAACAATTGGCGATGAACAGCGTTAGAAAAAACTAACAATATTTTTTTTTGTTTTAACATTAAGCTTTGGCTTAGTCGCTTGGCCTGTGGCTACTCTTGTTAATTAATAGGTAGGTACTGATCAAAGAAATTGTGATGAAAATTAAAAAAATTGGCTAATGTTTTAAATTTACCAAATTGATTGTTTTCGTAGTCGCTGTACACTACAGAATTCCTTCTAATTTACCAATAACCTAAAATTGAGCCTTAAAGAGCAACATGTAATACTGGTGTAGCCTAGGTCTGTCAGTTCTTTCAGTGTAACCAATTTTATTGTGTATACAATGTTAAAGAAAAACTATTGCCCAATGAATAACCATTAAATAAATACACAATCCTCAAGTTATGCTGTATGTAATTATGGAAATGACATAGAATAGCGGTATTTCTGAAGGAAACATAGTAGACCCACAAAAATTACATAAATAAGTACTGCACAGCTTAAGTTTTTAATATTGAGGAGGGCGTAATGTTAAAATAAGCATAACGTCCTAAATAAAATATATAAAATACGAGTAGTTCGGCCACTTTGTTTACGTCGAACGCCATGTTTAATAGCCATGTAATGCTGTGAACGCATACGTGAACTACGTTTAGTTGCTGTTTAGATGCAATACAGCGCTGTTCGTGAGTTGTGACGTCTGAATCCGGCCGTGCGAAGGCTTGTGATTTAAGAATGGAGGGTGCAAGTACGAGTGCCGCTGTGCGTTACAGTCGTCTATGTGGCGGATATTACTTGGATGTTAAAGTAGATCATGGTGTTTTGTCGAGTGAGGTATAGTACAAGTCATGCACGACGGTAGTTGAATTGGCCGAGGACAGTGGAATTGTACCCGCCGCCTACCTAGGTGAGTTAATTCATATACTTCCGGTATGTTTTACTGTTACTTAAAACCTTAAAATCTCAGTTTAGGATAAAAACGTAGGTAAGATTAAATTCCTACAATCCTAGGTTAGATGAACACCCTACAATCCTAGGTTTGATTAAAACTCTATAATCCTAGGTTATATTAAAACCCTTAAATAAAAGGTTAGATAAACACCCCATAATCGTAGGTTATATTTAAACCCCACAATCCTAGGTTCGATTAAAAATGTAAAATAGTGATTCACTCATCATGGGGTTAGGTTAAGTTAGGTTAGGTGGGAACATAATATGAAAATGGGTGGACAAATGATAAAAATTGAGGTGTTTTTGAATTTGTGTGCGTGTATTTTTAGTGATTTTACAACACAATTTCCCTGATCTTCATAGCCCTCCCCACTATCGTATTTGTGGTTTGCATTGGTAATACGTTAATGCTCCTAGTAAATTCGTGTTCTGTGTAATTAGTTGAGTGGAAATGTACCACTTTCCGTAAATTTCAGAAAAGACACTATTCTATATAATTACCGTAATTATAAAGTTATAGAGATGCTTCTATGGCATGTTTGTGGGATCTCCCAAATCCTCAAACTATGTTAATGTGTGTTCATAGGAAATAATCAAAAATCAACATAGTTGTTTAGGCTGTGAATATCAACAAATATCTAAGGCACACAAATTACAAAAATCTCAAACATTCTTGACAAGCTTGTATTATTATATCCTTTTACGCAATATTCCTAATGAGAATTCCACAAGCATATCCTGTTAACATACTTTAGTCTGTTTCATGTATGTGTAGTAAATTTTGAGAGTTCCAGAAATGTACATATAGTGTAATTGTTGTTCAGTATGTGGGTATCCACCACAGCTATCAGCGGTTTTGCTGTCTGTAAAGTCAAAACAGTTTATGGGCAGCTTTCAGTTTCAATTTTTAAACAAGGTAGGCCTGCTTGTTAAAATCTATATACATACATATATTCATACATTGTATACAAGGTTTAATATACATATGTAGCGAATATGGATTTGGTAACCAGAGGTGTAAATCTCTTAAAAATGATATATTAGTTTTGAAATATAATTCAAGTCAGAAATGTAATTATTATCAAAGTACAAAGTTACAAATTTCCTACCATTTTTTGTATTTCTTACCAACATGGCAACCTACATCCAGAAACCAATCACATCTCATAATAGTTATCAAATGGAAGCGTGTACTGTTTACGTATCTATAAGCTGCACATATTAGTCAAAGGCACTGTAAAAATTTCCTTTTGTACTTACATGAAACAGAGAATACCACTGCGACTATGTTCACAGACAACTGTAGTATGAAAAACAAAAAGTAGAATAAAAATTTTTGTCTGCAATCATAATACATCACCGAATGTTTATTGTAATGCCCATTGTTACATCAAGATAGTGGATGCAGTTATTGCATTGATGTACAGTGTCAGTTAAACTGTTGATGACTTAATACAAGTACACTGTGTGCTGCTTGAGTGAGAAATTATGTTTTGAGATAGGGCGCAGTAATACCCGTTTGATTCCATATGGGAATCAAACGGGTATTACTGCGTAATACTGGGTATTACTATCTCAAACCTATATGAGGTTGCTTTTGTAAATAACTGCTAACTTTCAATTTTTAAATTGAATATTGATTTATTGCATATTATTTCCTATATTTTAAATCATTTGTTAGATGAGTTAATCTTAAGAGATTTTGTAACTTTAAAAAGTAACACTTGAATAAAGTGTGTGGTAATTATTCAGAATATTGTTTTTTGTGACGGTTTGGCTGGGGGAGGGGGGAGGGAAGAAAAACTACCCAGAAAATGGTATATAACGACATCACTTATCACACAGAACACGAATTTACTAGGGTCATCACAATACTCGCAGTACATAATACCAAATGCAATAGTGCGGAAGGCTATAAATATCGGGGAAATTGTGGGACAGAACATATAATTATGTTAAATGCATGTTTACAAATTTGGTTTGCTGCGCTAAATGCAGGAAGACCTAACCTAACTTTATGTAACTTCACTATTGTGGAATCACAACAGGGTGTCTGTGTGTGTGTGTTTGTGTGTGTGTGTGTGTAGAGTGAGAGTGTGTGTGTACCGGCACACACAAACTACTTCTATTAACATGACAAATTACAAGCTCCGCGTTGAAAGAGCGCTTCAAGCTCTATACCTACAAAAACAGCCGGCTTGCCTTGAGTCACTGTTTTTGGGTATTAACTCCACTCCTGGCACCGGGACTGGCTCAGTGCGTAATATTTGACTACGCTTGAAGAATACGTTTCAGTGAGAGGGTGTTACGCTTACAGGATCACAGTAATAACTACAACCTATCGTGAAGTTAGGTTTAATTCGGATAGGTATTCTGCATTTTAAATGGCTGGCGGAGACATAACGTAAGCCCTTCAATGCGATAGTGCACAGAACATAACACTACACTTACTTTCCACGCAAAAACAAGAGTATAAATTATGTTACTCACGCACGTGAGCGGTGAATATAGCTCATTCGTGATTGATTACCAATAACTCGTGTATAGGTCACGTTAACATCTATTCAATTTGTCTAAACTCGTCTAAACACCACAAAACCACGTATTTCGGCGCAATAATTATATTGTGACACTTACTCTACTTTCGCACAATAATTTGATTTAACACGTCAGATGAAAAGAATCGCAACGAAACACACTTAATAGCACTAGTAAATCACAAGCCTTCACACAGTCAAATTCTTACAGTACACTGAAATTGCACACTATCCCAGCATATACAACCGTGACGTGAAATAGCTAAAACCAAAAATCGATGTGCATTTGTTTCCTGTCTCTGTGCATTATTGTTAAAAGAATGTATTATGGTTATACGAGTCGACTGCTTGTTAACAACACCAGTGAACGTATTTTTGTATGATATTCTATATGTATATTTTTCTGCTTCTAATATGTCACGTAGTAAAATCCTGAGAATAAATATCCATTAAAATTAATTGGGATTTACAGTTTTTCTGGCGCTGTAAATTTGTTTGTGTCATGATTTTGTCGAGAATGGCGGAATGAATATCGTCATTACTGAAACTTAATTAAAGCGGCAGATTTTTAATCAAAATACCACTCATAGCTTTGGCGCAAATACTTGTCACCACAGTCATATACCACTCCTCAAAGTGAAAAATTTATAATTTCAACAGTTATGCATTTGACGTATTTTCAGAGTACATAATTACGAAACAAGATAATACCAGTGATAAATACAACTTTGTGCGTACATTTGTGCATAGGAAAATCTCCATACGCGTATTGGAATGTTACAAGACTTATGCATGGTACATTCCCCATACGCTGTCTGGGTTAAAAACTTCCAATACGTGTTTGGAAATCATAGCGATTTTTTTTACAGTGTAACTCTAAAACTGTACCTACGTGATTCATGCGCAAAAAGTAACACGTACCTTAACATGTCTCAGCCAATCAAATATCCTGGACGACCCTACAGTACTTTGAACTCTATCTTGTCTCGAAAAATTTTCGCGAATGTATGGCCCTTGAATAGAGGCCAGTAAAATTCGAAATTCACGGGTTCATTTCGAGAAAAACCAAAATTAAAAAACTCCTACCCTTGTCTTCCCTTTGCAATTGGCCTACGCGTTATTGGACACCTCGTCGAGAACCCTAAGACAATAACAAACATGTTTCAAAATGTGCGCCCATTAATCGCCTTCCGCCGTGACAAGCAACCAATGAGCTATCAGTATCTGCATTATTGTACATAAGACCGTGGAGTCTAGCCTGCCAGTGATTGAACTCGCGAAATTTTCATGTCCCTAGACATGAATATAGTTAGTCGGTTCATAGCAATATTAATTTTACAAAATAAGAAGAAAGGTATATCCCAATCATGGTTTTCAAAAGTGCTAATCACAAGGGCCACCCGATTATTGTGAAAAGATTTCAGGTGAAGTTGTGTTCCAAAACACTTTGGTTCAGAACCACTTTCGTGATTGAATCATTTGAACTGTTACGCGTCTTGTCTGTATTTTGTCGACTCAAGGACGGTGAGTATCGGAGAAACAATTCAGATTAGCTCACCCATGTAACAGACTCTCTTCACACAAAGCCAAGCGGCCAATAGCCAAAGGAAGGCTGCAAGTGTGCACATAGGATATTGATGTCTAGCCTCCGTGTAAACCTTAACAACGAGATCTTGAGAAACGAGCGAAAAGAAGGTGCCCCTAAATATAATAGCTCACCTACCTGAGCGCAATAGGGCGGACAATGTAATTACCGCTTTTTTAAATAGTTTTCACATTTGCTACTAGATTGTGTGGAGGCGGCAACAAACGTAAATGCAGTAAATAAATAAATTTTTTAAGTTTGTGGTTTCTCAACTTCATTCTTTTTTCGAGAACTAAAAGTGATTTTTAAATAACTTACCATTTTACTCCCCGCGAACGGGCCACTCCTACCTGGCGCCCTGGGCATTTGCCCATTCAACCCAGTTACAGCATGGGCCTTACGATGACGTTCTTAAGGTGACAGCCAATGAACTAATGCCAGTGCCTGGTTTGTGACCACGGTTCACAGTGAACTGAGCACTTTTGAAAGTCCCGCATAGGATCTACTTGTAAGCATATTATGTATTCTTCCACCATGCGTAATATTAACATTGCCATGGGCCTGATCACTTTTTTCATGAGTCGGTCAAGTGAAACAGCGAAATTACCAGAAAAGTAAGTATTTTACAAATTTGCTCATTCTTACACTTATAAGTAGGGGCAGTGATTTTTCGCGAAAAGATTTCGAGACAAGATGCAGACCAAAGCATTGTAGGGTCGTCCAGCTTCTGTGATTGGCTAAAAAATGTCCTGGCCCGTGTTAACCGTTTACGCACGAATCACAAAGGTTCAGTGTCGGAGTTACTTAGTCCTGAGGGGCTTGGTCAAAGACGGACACGGCACCAGCAGCCAATGAAGGTAAAACAACAGCTGAGGTGTGTGTATAGTATTGAAGTCTACTGTGTTCCGATTTTTACGCGAAAAGTCACTGGCCCTACTAATAAGCATAAGAAAAAAATCTATAGCAAAATAAATCATTCCAGTATGTACAAACGTTAACCAAGCTATTTTCCCTCCATCGTCACCAACTTTATTGGTCGCATGCCTGATTTTTCTGCAGTTATAAATAATACATACAGGTAGCGGCAATGAAAATGTTCAGAGGTTGATTTGAAAAATGCTCAATTACCCATGTAGAAAGTTACCTGAATTTCACGAAAATCTTTCACGACCAGTTGTATTTCATAAAACTTAAGCTCATATCCACTTTTGTGATTGGGTGATCTAGATGTCACGCGCATAAAGTGTCTGCCCACGAATCAGCGAGGAACAGCATGGAAGTAACTAATTCTGATTGGCCAGTCAAACTAAGAAAATGTCTCTCACCGACACACGCTGCCAATAAGCAAAAGGAAACTGCTGGTACGCTCGTAGGGTGTTGAAATATTGGATGTGCGGAAATCCTTTCACGAAATTCGGGTGTCGCTAAAAATGAACAACGTGTACACGGAAGTGCCAAGTCTGGCCTTGGACGGGGGTCTCAAACTCGCGGAATTCTCCCGGTCTTCTGGTGATCAGCCGCGAACAACCAACAGTGGCGACATCTTTCTTCGCGCGGAATCGCGTGTCGGCGGTGTGCCTGCTGGCATCGGTAATGCGCGGTTCGAAACGTCTGCGGACACAGCTGTTACACGGCTCCGTACGCTTGCGCTATGCCCGCGTGCGTGCGTGCGTGTGCGTGCGTGTGCGTGTGTGTGTGTGTGTGGTGCTGGAATGTTGCCCGACCAGTTGCTGCCTGGCCCGGCAGTCTAGACTCTCCTTAGAAGATGAGCTTCGAATCAGGGGATCAGTGGCGCGACTGGCGAAGGGGATGGAGTGGGAGGACGGAAGGGGTTCCTGGATGTATCTAAGAGGCGATGGGGGGTGGGGTTTGGGGAGGCTGCTGCGGGGGCGTACGATGTACGACAGATTCTACTGGATCGGCTGGGGAGGAGGAAGAACGCCGCATTTCTTCGCTCCGCTTCTGTCGCCCCCTGCGGAGCCTGGTGGTACGCGCTGCTGTCTGGCGCTCAGAATCGGCGGCAACGTGTAGTGAAACGCCGTTCACCAGAACGCAGTTGATAGATAAGCTACTGCCGCCGGGTGAAATGGTAGAGTGAATATGGGTTGAGATGATGGTTTATCGCTGTAAATGTTGACTGTTGGCTGGGATTCAACGTGCCGTACACACGCACCGACAGTTTTCTTTCCTTGTTGGCTGTGATGCATGTATGAAGCTACCACCACTTTTCACTGGGCCAATGAGGATTCTGAATCTATAAGGCACAACGCTCGTGATTGGTCTGCTAAAAACTTAGCCGTCTCGAAGCTTTGTTCATCAAATTATGAAAGAATAAACTAGTTAAAGTCTTATAGATGATATATTGGTTCAAAAAATTTTCTCCATTTTCCATAATCTCTAAATATGGCGTAGGGCAATCTTGCTGGCTGCGCAGAACCAGTCTCCGTGTCACAACATTCGACTGCTTTCCTGCCAATACAATTATTATAAAGGCTGTGAATAGGATTTGAGGTTACGACACTGTTTATATACAAAAGCCCTTTGAGATGTTCGTGTACTTCCTCTTACCAATTTTTAATGCAATTAGATTAAATTAAAGATGGTAAAATTCTTCGCTACACATAAAAGTGCTTGTAATTTGGAAACTAAGATATAAACAAACACTTTCGTCAATGTTTACCACCTGACTTTGACAGCTGTGTTAATTTGGGGTAGGTCAATGTCGGGTACATGCGCAGAAGGCGAACAATCTTTCTACCTCATCTTTAGTCTGTGGACAAAATTATCAAAAGAATAGGGATCCAGTAACTTACGGTTATGGAAAAGAGTACTTAACAACGAAGTCTCTTATTTCATGAACTGCAGCTGCATACGTTAGCAGAATGGCGTCACCGACCAGCATTCTGCACCTGGGGGACGATTGAATAAGACAAGCTGACATTTGCGCCTACACAGTGATTTATTGAGTGAGTGAGTGAGAGATTTGGGTGGCTTTTAAAAGCGAGGTCTTGAGAGCCGATGAGGGTGACTGAGGTAAGTATGGAGCAGCACCGGAATGAAAGGGCGGGGGAAACGGGAGATCCCCGAGACGATTCCCACATGCGAAAATCCGGGAGTGACCCGGCCAGGAATTGAACCCGGTTCGCCTTGGTGGGAGGCGAGCAGGCTAACAGCTCAGCAACTCCGGTCCCTAAATACGTCAATTCCAGCCATCATATTAATAAGTTATCTGGCTTTGATTACCAGTGGGGCCATTATCACTCGTTTTCACTTATTTGGCTCCATTTTTCTCACTTCATATTTGGAGTGTATGCTCTGAGACACTGGCAAATTGTGAAAAATTTTCTGAGCCAACATATTTTTGAAAAAAAAAAACTGTCGAATATTGATACATTTGACGATGCATTATTTGATTGGGTAGGTGTCGTCATCCGCTGAGAGCTGTTGCATTGGTGTGGACTGTGAAACAGACACGATTGCTCAGTTAATTAATTGTAATCAAGCTATGACCATCAAATTAAACACTAGTTTTGTTTTTCTTTTACATCAACAACAACACCAACAAACAACCTTTCGCGTGAGTTACATATACACCTGTGTTCCTGTATCACTAGCGAGTGCGTCATCAGTGTAGGAACACTTCACTTGACATCTCAGCGGATGATACAACCTACTCCGCCACAGCTACAGTCAAATACGTACAACTATGAAAACCCCTAATATTTCAAAAAGTGCTCGTCGGGTTTTCAAAAGAATTACGTCACTGAGATCGCCACTTGCTAACATTATATGCTTAGGGGTAGTGGAATTTAGTGAAAATATTTCAAGAAAAGTTATATTTCAAAACACTGTAGGGTCGTTTACCTATCTTGATTGGTTGAATTACTTCTTGAAAGTCGTTTACTCTATGTACACGAATCCTGTAGGAGCCGTACCGATGTTGCTGAATTCTGAGTGGCTTAGTCAATTATGAAATCTCCTTTTTAAGCAGACCGCAACCAATGTCAATTTACAAATTTTTGTTGGGTGCTTATCGTATTGAAGTATATCGTGTACAGGTTTTTTTTTTTTTCGCGAAAAATTACTAGCTCTAGAAGTGTTATTGGGAGAAATGTGTATATTACCATTTAAAATCCCAAAGTTGACATTGTTTTCTCAGTAATTTATTACTCGGAACAGACATAGATGGTGCCTAATGAGTTTCATCGTGCCATTTACGAATCTTAAATCAAAATTTCGTCACCTTCACTGGGTCGGAAGTTATTTGCGGTTATCATCTTTGCTGAATAACCCTCTAGAATGCTACAGCAATGTGCAATAATTGTCATGAATAATAAAAAGAAAATTTCTCAAGATTACTACAAAGGGCGCATTGTGTGCAAATTCTTTTAACCAGCAGTAAAGAACATCTGACTAGGGAGGAAATTTCTCTTCAACCTACAGTGATGGCTGATGACAGGCAAATAATAAGACGCTTGCACGGTGTCGTGTGGACCAGTAGAATCACAGAATAGTTAAGTACAGAGGAGATAAATGGTGAAGTGGATCCTTTGGTGTGGACGTACCCACGTGCAGATTGGCTGTGCAGAGTTTCTGGAACAGTTGTTTTTTTTCACTGGGTTCTGTTTGGTGAGAAATTTCTCGCATTCTCTTGGCTGTTTGCTTGCAGTAACTTACCGAGCACCGACTGGCGAATGGCGTTCCGACATGTTGCCGGCCAGTGACGATACCAGGCTGGTGTGTGCGGCTCGATATAGCGGCACAGTCAGATCTTCCACTTGTGTATAGAGAAATGCAACATTCTCGAGTTGAATGACCTGCAGGCTAGACTCTACAGAATTATGTACATATACGCCGATATCAACTGCACATTGGTTGTCTGCTGTCACAGTGTAAGGCGACGATTAAGCCAGAGTTCACCAGGTCTCAAACACCGCGTGGACCAATGGCTTTAGTCGTATAAACACACGTGTTTTGAATTCTAGCTTTACCCAAAATGAATCCGCGAATTCATTAGGTGTCTACTTATGTATGGGGACATGCAAAATTCGCGTTATTATTTGAGTACACGTTATACATAGAACACATGTACCTTTGCAATAAGTTTGTCATTGGACCATGTTATATTTGACACGCCTTTGGCATCTCTGCTCCAATAAATGAACACTTCACAATTGTGTAGTCCAACCACGAGCGGTTCAGTCGGAAAGGGAGTGACTTCACATCTACGCAGCTGCCAATGGAGAAACGACGCCGGCTCGAGTACATACAGCACTGTGAAGTTTAGCCTGATGCCAAATAATAAAGTGAATATTGTTGGTCCGTACTTATGTATGCATAACAATCCTGTAGTAGGACTTAGAGAACTGAAGAATTCGCGAATTGATTTTGAGACAAGCTACTATTCAAAGCTTGTGTGTTGAAATGTTTTTAGCCATTGGTCCACACGGTGTTTGACACCTCCTGGAGAACGCTGGCCCAATCGTCGCCTTCCACTGTGACAGCAGACAACCATTGTGCAGTTAACATCGACATATTTGTACATAAGGCTGTAGAGTCTAGCCTGCAGCTCATTGAACTCGCGAATTTTTCAGGTATCTGGTATGACGTAAAGAAATTGGACGAAGAGGCAAATAATTCATAAAGCAGATTTGCAAAAGGGCTGCGGTGATGGACTTCTTGCCTCCCATATAGGGGTCGCTCCCGAATTTTCGCATGTTGGAATCGTGCCGGACGATGCCGCTAGTGGGCGGGTTTTCTCGGGGATCTCCCGTTTCCCCGCACTTACATTCCTGTGCTGCTCCATACTCACCTCAATCGACCTTGTCAGCTCTCAAGACCTTGGTGTTAAGAGCCGCCCAAATCTCTTCACTCCAGATGTGCACCATTTCCTACAAATCATTTTACCAGCAAGGAAGACACCCGCTTTAGCGGACGCTGGTTTCTCGTTGTATACAACACATGCCATACTTTTCTTTGGGTCCACCATTTTTTTACGAAAATTTGAACGCTCGAATTACAGTCCAATATTATGTGTGTAAAATCGCAACTTTCCTTTAGTTATTGGCAGCGTGATTTGTCAGAAGATGCATTCTATCTGACTGGGCCGATCAGAATTAAGTTACTCCGTCGATGAACGTCGGTGATTCGCTAACAAATACCTTAGACGCGTGACAGTTAAAAAACCATCAAATCACGAATCTGGTTTTGAACAAACGTGTTTTAAAATACAAATAGTAGAATTTTTTTTCGCGAAAAAGAGGTGCCCATATTTATCACCCACCTGCAACACATTCACGAACCTGGACACCGTAACTAAACGGCTCATATAATTCATGGCGAGTAAAAAATTTTTGTTTGCTAATCGCTAGACCGTCTATCATTTCGCTTTATAATTCGGTACCAAGGTAGACGGCATACAAGTATATGTAATTTTTCCATGTGCCATTGGAGCTCCGCTCATAAGACACGCCATGCACCAATAGGAAACTTACAACTCTCTTGTGGCTTCATTCCATGTGGTCGGGGGAAAGAGGAGAACGAGTTCTGCCTGAGGCGGGAGCCAATGAGGAGGGCCACCCGATTTTCGCGAAAAGAATTCATGCCAAGTAGTATTTTAATAAGCTTGGTCTCAGATCCAATTTCGTGGCTCGATGTTTGCAACTTCTGCCCGCACTAGATGTCTGCCCGAGAATCACAGACGTTCATTACCAGTGTAACATAATTCTCACTAGCCCAGTAAAATACCGCACTCTATTCGACGAAGGTGAGCAGCCAATAACGGAAGGAAAACTGGAGGTCTTCAAGTATTATTTTGAAATTTAGACTCGGTGGAATTCTTTTCGCGAAAATCGGGTGGCCCTACGAACCTGTTTATCACGAAAAAGATTTCAGGACAAGTTGTGATCCAAAACACTTTAGTTCAGAATCACTTTCCTGATTGAATAATTGGTATTGTTGCACGTCTTATCTGTCTGCCCGCGAATCATTGACGGTCTGCATCGGGGAAACTTAATTCTGATTGGCTTGCTCATGTCGCAGCCAGTCTTCACATAAAGACGAGCGGCCAGTAGTAAAATTAAGCCTGCAAGTGCTCACATACATCTAGCTTCAGCGTAAATATTTTCGCGAAAGACTGGTAGCTCTACCTTTGAGCAATTGACCTTTGCTCGAGTATATACAGGACTGCGGAGTCCAGCTTGGTGCCATCTCATAGGGCGAAATGATAGGGGGTCTATCATTCGATTCTTCGATTTCTACCATCCAACTACGCAAACGCAAACTCTTATCAATTTTTTTAATTTATCTGTATGAGCAAAAAATATAATCTGCAAGGTAAGAAATTTATCAGCTTAACTCAGCCAAATTTAGAGGATGCGAATACGTTTATGTGAGGAACTAAGCACTGAAAAAAAAAAATGGTAAAAAAAATTTTTGTTAGTACCCCTAATTTTTTTTATTAAAGACCTCATGAAATCTTTTGTGGTGTCAACAAAAATATTTCGTCATTTCAGCAAACGGAGAAAAATGTTTTTCAGAAAAGTTACCCTGCCAAATAATTTTGAAGCTGTTACAAAATAATAACTATATACTGGCCACAAAAACTGAATGGTGACAAGTAAATAATGCAGCGCTCAACACAAAATTAATTTGGCAACGTGAATATTAACGAAATATTTTGTGGTTACCACAAAACGTTTGTTTTCAGGGTTTTAAGGGACAGCCACAAAATA
Source organism: Clitarchus hookeri (assembly GCA_002778355.1). Taxonomy (NCBI): domain Eukaryota; kingdom Metazoa; phylum Arthropoda; class Insecta; order Phasmatodea; family Phasmatidae; genus Clitarchus; species Clitarchus hookeri. Next base: position 891,961 of record NQII01000018.1, read on the forward strand.
ACTTTTTTGTTCTCCAATAATTTCAGTTTAATAGTAGGCAGTAATAAAGGACAGGAACATTTCGCGTTTCAACAGCCCTGAGAAGTTTATTAATCCCCTGCTGCCCAGTGTGCAGACAGTTTTACCTCACAGCAGGTGGCACGAGATTCGTTTCTTGCCTCCTTACACGTCTGTTATTATTAGAGACCCCGGAAATTTTGCGGATTCATTCCGCAACAAGCCAATATTAACTACATATTTGTTGTCTGCTGTCACAGTGGAAGGACACAATTGGACATCGTTCTCTAGGTGGTGTCAAACACTGCTTGGGCCAATGGCTAAAGTCATATAAACGCAGGTGTTTTGAGTTCTAGCTTTTCCCAAAATGAATACGCGATTTCTTCAGGTCTCTATGTTTAGTACACTGGAGAGCCAAAAAGAAAACTGGTATAGGCGTGCGTATGCAAGTAACAGAGCTATGGAATCAATCAGAGTAACGCGATGAAGTCGGCAGCGCCTATATAAGACAACAAGCGTCTGGCAAATTCGCTAGATCGGTTACTGCTGCTACAATGGCAGGTTATCAAGATTTAAGTGAGTTTGAACGTTGTGTTATAGTCGGTGCACGAGAGATGGGACATAGCATCTCCGAGGAAGCGATAACATTTGGATTTTCACGTACAACAATTTCACGAGTGTACCGTGAATATCGGGAATCCCGTAAAACATCAAATGTTCGACATCGCTGCGGCCGGAAAAAGTTCGCGAACGAACGGGACAAACGACGACTGACGAGAATCATTAAACGTGACAGACGTTCAACCCTTTCTCAAATCGGTGCAGATTTCAATGCCTCCTGCTTACCTTCAGACATTAGCCGTGTCCATGCCACGTAGTCTTGTGGCACTTCTGCTTGTTTTCGGGGGCCCTACGCGATATTAGGCAGGTGTACCAGTTTTTTTGGCTCTTCAGTGTAAATCAAATCCACTTCCAGTGCATTGTCGAAATATAATATACCGCCATGTGTGAAAGGGTCAACATCAAGTTGAGAGCATGATTGGTAATCGGAATCAATCGACGCTTTTATTGTGGAACCAGCTATGACCTGGTGTCATTTCGGACAACCACTGTAAAGCTTAATGGGGAAGCAGGACCAGGACACAAACCCGGCTCCTCTCGAATGCGAGCTCAGTGTGTTGCCGCTGCGCCACCTCGCTAGCTGTCAAGGGCTTCCACTTGAGCATGCCGTTGCCACAAATTAAAAAATGTCACACTATCTCACTTGCCAAAATGACCTAATCCATGTTGAAATGAGATACCATGAGTAGGGCCACACGTTTTTTGCAAAATGCTGCTACGACTAGTTGTACTCCAAAACACTTCAGTTCGCAGCAACTTTCGTGATTGGATGACTTAAACTGTCGCGAGTCTTAGATGTCTGCCCACGAATCACGGGATTGTGGTGTCGAAGAGTCAAAGAAATTCTGATTAGCCCAGTCGGGTACGAGCAGTCGTCTCGTTAAAACACGCGGCCAATAGCACAAGGAAAGTTGCAACAATGCACACAGGCCATTGAAGTCTAGTTTCCTCTGGAATATTTTCGCGAAAAATGGCTGGCCCTAACCATGTGGTAATTCGAGAAATATTTAAAAATACGCTATGAAAGGTTCTCTCAATTTTTTTAACAATTCCTCAAAATAAGGAAACGTTTGCATAGTTTTGATTGATAGAAGTTTGTGAGTTTTGTTAAATATATTTTGTTAAGCACACATTAAAATGCAATCAGTATAGGCCTGCAAAATTAGCGTTATTCTTTGGGGACATGTTAAACTTTAAACATGTGTACCTATGTAGTACGTTTGTAACTATACCATACTTTCTATGACACGTCCTGGATAAATGAGTGAATTCACATTTATGCAGCAGCCAACGGAGAAACTACTTTGGCACTAGTGCATACAGCACTGTGAAGTCCAGCCTGATGCCAAATAATAACACGCTATTTGCATGTCCCTTGTAATAAGTAATGAGTTTTCAGTCACTCCTGTTCAATTTTCTGCAAATGTTTTCGTTTATTTTATTTTGATATGTTCCGTAAACACCAAAATTAGGATTTTTAAATTCCATTTTCAAAAAGAAAAAGGTGTCTTATATTTTTTATTCGGAGAAGAAGCACTCGTTAGTAATTCCTACATGTTAAACAGTATTTCGTAAGGGCATAAAATAATAAATTTTGTTGGTTACCAACGCACTTGAAATATGACAGCCGTTAAGCCGAAATGAAGGAGCAAACTGTTATTTTCGAATAAAATATGTGTGGTTATTGCGTAAAATTAGGGATAATTGCTGAGAATTTTAAGAAACTAATGAACTAAATAAAAGCAATTTAGCTTTCATCAACGCCATAATTAGGGACGTGCAAAATGAGTGTTAATTGCATCCACCCAGAGAGACTTTCACAGTCCTGTGTTCGTTAGAGCCGGCTTCATTTGTTCATTGTTTGCTGTCTTAGGTGTGAAGTGCTTCCCTTCTTACTGTACTGTGCACGTGATTCGCCCACGCGTGTATGAAGTGTTTATTTATTGGCACAGTGTAACAAATGTCTAGAGATCTGAAGAATTCACGGAGTCATCTCGGGACAAGCTAGAATTAAAAACACGCGTGTTCATATAACTAAAGCCTTTGGTCCACACGGTGTTTAACACCTTCTGGACAACGCTGGCCAATCTTAGTGCTCCACTGTGACAGCAAACCGACAATATACAGTTAATTTCGGCATATTTGTACATAAGACTGTAGAGTCTAGCCTGCAGGTCATTGAACTCGCGAATATTTCAGGTCTCTACCAATGTCGTGTCAAATGAAATATGGTCCTTCGCGGAAGTAGGGCATACGCACACATAATCGAACATAACCAGATACAAATAATAACGGTAATTTGCATTAACAAAAATTTATAAAAATTGGTCTTTCTCAATTTGTGATTTCAAAATTATCAGCAAAACTGAAAAAAAAAAAAAAAAAAAAAATTGCAGCTACAAATTGTTTTGTTGCTATTTGCCCTTAACAAGCATGTTTTGGGTGAACAAAAAAATTTTCAAACCACTAGGATTAAAATTGTATTGGCCACTTAAATTTACTGGTGACTACTTCACAATTTTGTGTTCACCACAAAAATATTTGGCAAGGTGAACACAAAATAAACACTTTGTGGCCGACAATTTTTTTTTTTTTCGGTGAATAGCATTCAAATTATTTGTGCAAAATAGTGATATATTATGCATAAGGGCGCCTGGTTTTCACGAAAAGATTTCAGGGCAAGTTGTGTTCCAAAACACTTTAGTTAAGAACGATTTTTGTGATTGGATAATTCGAATTGTTACGCGTCTTATCTGTCTGCCCACGAATCACGTCGGTCAGTATCAGAGAAACTTAATTCTGATTGGCTCACTCATGTAAGAGACTCTCTTCACACAAAGACAAGCGGCCAATAGCCAAATGAAGACCGCAAGTATGCACAAAGGATACTGAAGTTTTATCCTCCGCGTGAATATTTTCGCCAAAAAAAAAAAAAAACAAGGACCCCCAGATCTCAAACAGGGCTTTCGGAGGTAACCAGTTTTCCCGTGAAGTTACTATACTCGCAGGAGTATAGTAACTGCTTTTTCATAGAGATTGGCTGGTGCGATTTTCGTGCCTCGCGTTACCTTTCCATGGGCGACGCGGCGAATGTCGACGCGGAAGGTTACGACGTCTGGATGTGCAAAAGAGCGCGTCCCCTTCTCCAGTGGCACGGAGACGTTTATGGGTCTCCGGCCTCATCGGTGAAAGGAAGAGTTCTCCCTGTTCAAGGACGAGCCGGCACAAAAGTTGATCGCATTCGACAATCACTCCTTGCCGCCGAGAACTGGCTGAAACGCGAGGCGCTTCTTGACACGCCAAGAAGTCAGGAGAAAAATTACTGTGACCCTGCGTTTTGCGACGACTCGCCCATGTACAGACAGTAAATCTTATTTAGTGACGGGAAATAATGGGGAAATTTACGGAATTCACTTAACACGTTAACGTAAACATTAAAATTCTTTTAAAGATGTTGCAAAAGAATAAAAATTATGGTGAGAAAATTACTTATCGAATTTCTTATGACAACTGACAGTTGGGAATCTATGAAAAGTGTTTCAGGAGATCCGCGTCACAATAAGATACAAATCATAAAATAGAAAGTATGTCAGCAGCAACCAAATATATTGGTCTGAGAAAGGCACTGTCTTTATGAGTGCTATCTTGTGGACTTGCACAGTGCCGACCATTATTTCGTCTATTCTGCAACACCTCAGACGTGAACGAATGTACACGGTATTATATCTTAAGGGGCTTCTGTCCCACGTGCATCTAAATTATTTTTGCGATTAAGTCAAATTATTATTACTTCCCGTCCCCAAATAAAAACGCGAACTATGCAGGTGTCTACTTATGACACAACAATTGTTGCTTACTACTGGGAACATAATAGCAACAAATGTAGCGGCCATTTATGGCATGTCAGGTGTTACTTACTACCGTGCTAACATTATCAGCAAGCTTATGGGCTATTTATGGCATGCTAACAGTTACTGCTGGGTACATATTAGGGACAATTTAATGGGCTGTGCATGGCGTGCCATCTAGTTGTTGTTAAATAGCAAATAGCGTACGTGAATTCGTGTCATTTTTTTATTTCGTGCATGTGTGAAGTAAAATTATCATGTGTCAATACTAGTAATAGAAAAAATAGTTAATAGCCTAGGAACCTTTACGCATTTAATTTTAATAATTGTTTATTTTTCAATTTTAATACCACCTGAATGTAGTCAGAAACTTGAAGTAATTAATAAATAAACATACATCTAAATATTGACTTGTAATACTAACATAAATTGGTTCTGAAGCAAAATTAATAATTAGGGCCAGTGACTTTTCGCGTAAAAATCGGAGTGCACAGTAGACTTCAATACTATATACACACCTCAGCTGTTGTTATACCTCCGTTGCCTGCTGGTGCCGTGTCCATCCTTGACCGAGCCACTGAGGACTAAGTAACTCCGACACTGAACCTTCGTGTTTCGTGCGCAAACGGTTAACACAGGCCAGAACATTTTTTTTAGCTAATCAAAGAAGCTGGATGACCCAACAATGCTTTGAACTGTATCTTGTCTCGAAATCTTTTCCCGAAATATCACTGCCCCTATTAATAATGCATCTTTTAGGTGTGAAAAATATTCACAATTACTTAACAGAGTCTTATATGATTACATGGTAGCGTAGCGGGTGGATTCTAGACTACGAATGCAAGGGTCTTAAGTGTGATTCCATGTTCTTTCAAATAAATTTACCAATCTTGAAGTAAGGCCAATGTTAGCATATGTAAAATGGGAAAAAGTAAATCTAATTTCGGGGAAATAAAATATTTTTATTTAAGTCAATGCAACATTTTATTAAGTGTGCTACAAGTGTCCGATAACTGGGTTGTAAGTGGCAAACAGCAGATTTGCAAGTGGGCATCAGCTGGGCTGCAAGTAGCGTGACAACAGTCGGCTGATGACAGCTGGTAAACTTATGGCAGGCCGGAAGCAGTAAGCCAGCTGTCCACTTCTGCCACCCAGGGCCCGTTAATGGTGCCGACATGCTTGGGGAACAGTAGGACTACGCAGATTCGGGCCGCTTATGGGCAGATCATGTTTTGCTACGTGGAAGTTGTCTGTACAGTGGCCCAGATGTGGCAAAGTGCACACAACAGTCAGAGGCATCGTGTGGGCCACGTGCTTCTGCGGGTGCATTACGGAGGTTCGCTGATTATGGAAACCGTTTTGTGGGCTGCTCGTGAACCAGCAGATTTCTCCAGGTGGGACATCTGAATTTTGCGAGTTGGGTCAAGCCCTATTTGTTCCCCCTTGGATCCGCTTATGATACTTGTCGATTATGTGTAATTTCAGGCAAGTTCCAGACAACCCACACTACAGAGCCTAATGTGCTACTGGCGAATGAACATTTGAAGGAGAAATGACATACCATCTCTGACCTGGTAAGCTGACAACTCCTGCAACTAGGGATCATCGATTCTATAGAGCCATGACTGAAGTCAGATTATAACGCCTCTTTGTAAGCAAAGGCCATAATTTCCATCATGCTTCTCTAAGTGTTGGCCCTGAGAAATTCTAAACCAATAGTACACATTCAGCATTCGGGTGGCTTAAATCCAAGTGGGCGAGTCGTACACGAGAATGAGCTCTGACTTCTGCTTGAGTAAACAGAGTATTGCGAAGTCTAGCCTGGTGCCATTTTATTTCGTGAAATGGTAGCCTCTCTATACATATCACTTAAAGGAGCGATCAGTACAGGGAAAGCCACCCCAACTATAACAGTGGTACAAAGCTGTTATTTAACAAAACGAGAGGAAAAAGCGTTTCTGGCAGGTTTAGGTAAAATAATTAAAATTTCGCTTTACGATTCTTAAAGTTAGCAGTTTAGTGTGTCGAGCTTATATAATTGAGCATCTTGAGAATATTTATGTATTTTTTTTTAAAACAAAACGTATTTAGATTGTATGAATGTTCACTTTCACAATTTCTTAAAACTAGCCTCTAGCGCTCAGTCGAATAAACCATTAACCGATAAAAAGGACCACTAATGAAAGCCCAAGATATATTATCCGTAGTGAACTTTAATGAAACTATCAATCACAAGTTCAATTAAACTGGAAAATATAGAATCAATTGAGAGTACACTATTGTCTCCGTCAAACATATTCAAAAAATATTTTTCAAACAGCAAACACTTCGACCACTGCAGGAAACCTATGAATTCCATATGCAGTACCATTGAATACTGCACTAGCAAATAAACTGGAAATCACATTAACTGCATAAGTAGGTAGGTAGGGTGCGACGCCAACGCTCGTTGCACTAGACGTCTCAAATACTCTCGACTCTGCGAGGTGGCTTTCTCTATGCCCAGCTCTGCTCCCCTCCTTTTTCCTCCCCTGTGCCCCCTCTCTGATATCCCCTCCTTCTGTGTGTCACTACTTTTTTTTTGTTAACGGAGTAAGTTAATATAAGTGGTTTCTCTACTTGCGCGCAGTCTATTCTATGGCCGATCGTCGCCTGCAGGAGTGTATGAGGAGCAGCATCATGTTTTAAAGCTGTAATTTAAAGGTCCGCAGGACGTTGGCACGTATGAGGCACTTTTTGGTTTACTTCTTTGCCTGAGAAGCCGATGCGATTGAGTAACGTGAAACGGTAAGTCGTGGTCTCAGGCATTCTATTGGTTGGGTAAATTTGAATGTTTTAATATTTTATGGCGTAGTTTGGGTTTGTCCTGGGCATGCAGTGAGTTGGTGTTTTTTATAAATTGTGGTTTTGGTCGCCAGCCCAAATTTGGTTTCGGTTTAATCTGAAACTCTAACTTTTCTGTGTGATCCAGTTTTTAAACGTGTCGAGTTTAGTGTTTGCTACCCAAGAATTTTTCCAGATTAGCATCCACGACTCACGCGTTGGGCGTAATTAATCAATTCATTTTAAATGTATTAGTTCTTTTTCTGCTTTAATCGATGGAGCCTGGAGCCTGGAGCCTGAAGTCATTTGACTGTCTCCGCCGATAGTTTCATTTTTATTTAAATTTTATTAAAGGTAATAATGTGTTTGTTTTACTAAAGGAGGTTTTACTTGGCATTATAGACTGCCCTCCTTTTTTCGAATTGATAAATGTTAATACTCTATGATAAATGTTAATACTCTATGATAAATGTTAATACTCTAGTCAACATATTTTCTATTTTGAAAATTTTAAGTATTTTCCATTTATTGTATTCCAGTGTAATTGCTGATTACATTTAATTATCAACAATTCGTCTGAGCAATTTTATAAGTTATCTCTTACGTTTGTAATTTCTTTGTCAAACTTTTATTATTATAAAGTTTTGAATTTTGAAAAAGTGTGAGAAAGTTAGCTTTAATGAATTGTATGAGTTTGAAATCCCTCTATTTGGTGCTACCAGTAATTGTTAACATATTCTATGTAAATACAAGCTTTAAAAATACTTGTTCGTTACAAATGATGTGTAGGGGCAGTGATATTTCGCCAAAAGATTTCGAGACAAGATAGAGTCCAAAGCACTGTAGTGTCGTCCAGCTTCTTTGATTGGCTAAAAAAATATTCTGGCTCGTGTTAACCGTTTGCGCACGAATCACGATGGTTCAGTGTCGGAGTTACATAGTCCTGAGTGGCTTGGTCAAAGACGGACACGGCACCAGCAGCCAGTGGAGGTGTAACAACAGCTGAGGTGTGTATATAGTACTGAATTCTACTGTGGGCTCCGATTTTTACGCAAAAAGTCACTGGCCCTAGCTATGTGTGTACTGGCACAAGGGCTAAACGTCTCGTCACCAGCGAGGTCATCAGAAACGGAGCAATTTGCTCAGACAAGCAGGAGCGAGGAAGGGACCGGCCATGTCCTTCAGTAAGGAACCATCCTACCATTCACCTGGAGAGGTTTCGAGAAACCACCTAAGTATAAAATAACAACTAGTAGGAACGTGTCCAGCGAGACACGCCCTCTAGCGGCCAAGCTGGCTGACGAGTGGGAATCCTAGTGCGGCAGAAAATTATTAAACGACAGTTGTCATCTGCATGTGTTTCAAGGTATGCAATGACAGTGCTAGAGAGCAGTGTTTCTTAACCTGGGGTCCGCGGACCCCTGGGCGTCCGCGGGTATATGTATTGGGGTCCGCAGTCTCATCTCTGGACCATTTAACAATAATAAATAAATGCCACCAAAAGTCTCGTAATCGCTACGCTTACTTAGCACGACCAACGTGCGCCAACGGGCGGTGTGCGAGACTGACTGAAGTGAGTGCGGGCCGTAACTGAACAGTTTACAAGTAGAATCCGATTTGAGATTACAACTTAGTTGTAATATCAACCCGAATATCACTCATTTATTTGCAAAAAAGCAACACAAACCTTCCTATTAACGTATTTTTTATAAAAAAAGTATTTTTTTTTGCATTTGTTGTACTTAAATAAATGGTCCGAAATTTTTTGCTGTTTTTTTTACTAAAGGGGCTCTTGAAAATTGTGCTTCATTTCCTAGGGATCCGTGGCTGAAAAAGGTTAGGAAACGCTGTTCTAGAGCAATAAAGGCTGTTTACGGTAAAGCGAAGACTTTTTATAATCAACCTTTAATAAATAACTAGTCTCAACTGCATGTATGACATGCAGGCTCTCAGTTAAGTCGGCAGAGATTTAAGGAAAATACTTTTAAGGCTTGGCGTTCCATTGTGATTGTAATTTTTAAAATTGTTGATACTGATTCAAGCGTTTCTTGTTTTATACACGTATTAGTAAAAAATTCCCATGTCATCAACACATGTCCTTCCTTAAAAATGTCATGCTATCACTTGGATGACAGTAATTAAAATTGAGAAGGTCCGAGGCAATGTTAATTTTACTCATGGCGGAAAGATACAAGATGAAGGGAAATGTAGATCCCGAGCAGGGTTTTAAAAACTGCCAAATTAACTGTAAAGAGCATATAGAAGAGCACCGTCTTGAGTGACGTATCACGCTACGAATTATAGAGCTCCAGTGGGTTTTGTGCTTATATGTCGAACGCCTGGTTGTCATTACACACAGGACCATTGTGGAGTTCGGAGGGTCTGGAATAATGACACGTTCCTCTTTTTCGTGGTATTATTTCTTTCAAATGGTCTTACTGCTTGCATCCTTCAAAGCCATGTTATACTAATAATTATTTAAAAATAACTCTTCGCCAACAACCATTCATAAAAATAAGGATATGACATGGGACACCTGCTGTTTTTCGAAAAAAAAAAAAAAAAAAGATTACTCAGAATTAGTGGAGTGGTGTGGCGATGTATGGATGACTCTTAACGTTAACGTATTGAGAGCCGATGAGGGTGAAGCGAGGTGAGCATGGAGCGGCGCTATAATGCAAGGGCGGTGGAAACTGTGAGATCTTTGAGGAACCCCGCCGACTAGCGGCCTAGTCCAAAGTGATTCCTACACGCGAATAATCAGAATTAGGTCACTCTGTTACTGAACATCCGTGATTCTCGCAAAAACATCTAAGGTGCGTAACAGTAAAAATAATCCAACCTCTTAATAATCTCTTAAATTAAGTGACCTGAAATACAAATCTTTGTAAAAACATTTTTCGTGAATATCAGTGCTCCCCACTGGTTTTTACTCAGTGATGGATGTAGGTTACACATTTCGAGCTTATTCTGAAGGTCTGTTAAATGTGCGCAGACCTCAAAATGTTAATGGTCATAGAGAGAAAATCTTTAGAGACATATGACTCTCTTGTTTGAACATACTCGATATGGTTATCAAAATTCTAAAAGTAAGCGTCCTAATCTATGATTGTATTCATAGTCGAAGTATGTTCTAGATGTTATAAACAAACGTATAATACTGCTTGCTTTCATTAAGTTATACTTATCGGTTTAACATCCTAAAAAGGACGTATATTTCAGACAATAATATAAAATATATGTTTTGTCCATCAGAATTGAACTTTATAGGTATTCCTTCTGTGGAACAGTATGACATGCGGAAATATCACGGCCTATTTATTAAAATATTAATTGCTTCTAAATTCCGATTGCGTTTTACAGACCTGGTACGAATGCTGAAGAACATACGAAATAAAACTTGATGAATGCTATTCAATTAAGGGGAAATATGATCATACCAATGCCAATTTGGCACGAAATTCATCGTCAACTAATACAATTATACCGTGAGAATTTACTAATTAAAACATGGCCAATAATTATTAAGGCAGATTTTTAATAAGAGAAAGTACGTTCGTGTATTTTTTACTGGAAGTTACGAATAAATATACTATAAATATAATAAAAATAAATATGAAATATGAAAATAAATATAAAATATAAAAATATATATAATATATAAATATATATAAATAAAAATATAGAAATATAATAAATATAATTCTTAAACCTATATAACGTGGTCTGTGTCAAGGATCCAGTAACATAACATTTTCTGTCATGTTTTATTCCGTTCCGTACAATTTATGGATAGAAATACTAAAGACGTCATTGATCTTAATTTATGTCAGCTCTGGGAACTTTATTCATCGAATCAGCGTTCATGCGCATTGTGTTGCTGTAGGTGTGTTGCGAACTATAATCAGTTCCAGTTTGTTACAAGATGTGCACGACGGCATCATAAATGAGACAAAATATGGCCATACACTGAAGTTCTTATACACTAAGTGGCGTTGAATTTTCGTGAACAGATCTCGTGGCGAGATATTTACGAAAATTATAGCATTGCTAATGTTTCACAATTTGTTTAAATTATTTTGCTAGATGTGTTAGCTGCACACGCAAGAATTTCTGTAAAATTCTAACTCACTGCTGATTAGCAGTTTATGGCTTCTCTTGCAAACAGCTGACAGTTAAGAGTAGGGGCAGTGATATTTCGCGAAAATATTTCGAGAGAAGATACAGTCCAAAGCACTGTAGGGTCGTCCAGCCACTTTGATTGGCTAAAAAATGTTCTGGCCCGTGTTCACCATTTGCACACTAATCACGAATGTTCAGTGTCGGAGTTACTTAGTCCTGAGTGGCTTGGTCAAAGACGGACACGGCACCAGCAGCCAATGGAGGCGAAACAACAGCTGGGGTGTGTATACAGTATTGAAGTCTACTGTGCGCTCCGATTTTTACGCGAACAGTCACTGGCCCTACTCATGTAGTATAGAACATTGCTTGAGGCATCATTAATTCATTGGAACGGCTTGTTAAAATTAGAGCTCTGTTGTGGAGAACAGCGCATGCCATCACGGGCGCGAGCCGCACAGAATGCTGTAGTCGTTACTCGGATACGAATCTTGCGCTTGCCTTAAGGCCCCTGTTGCCAGATATCGTTGCCTACTCTCCACGCCAATAAACCACAATTCTCCACGGGCAGTTCTCAAATTTAGAAGGCGTGAAGCCTTCACCGCTCACCTCTTTCTTTTTTCTTTCCGCGACGCGAAAATGGCGCCAACGCGTTCGCTTCATTTTCATCCCCATTAAGCAAAAGAGGAAACCTGTTGCTTCGCCGTCTACTTTTCTGGGCGAGATAAAACAGTTCGTGCAACTGCCCACAATAAATGGACACGACCGGCCAAGAATAATCCTTAGCAGTGCGACTGTTGCTGCCCGAGGTTTTACATAATCAGTTATGTCGCCACCAGAATACGTAAATGAGTGGCAGTGCCTAAAGACGTGAAAATTTAACTTCGAAACTAGAAACTATATAATGAGACTGTAACTGTGATTTATGGCTGCAGACAGTGATTTTTCCTCAAACGATTTGAATCCGCTAAAAAATGTAATAGTTTAATCGCTTGCCAAAAATGTCTTCTAGTTTTTTTTTTTTGCTGCTGCAGTGTCAAAAATGTCCGCAAATTATCGGAAATATCACATAAATGTGCCTTTAGTATGCAGGAAAAGATTTCGTGATAGCGAGACACGAAGCTAGTCTTATAAAACAAACAAATATCTTCCATTCTTCGTTAAACACAAAAAGGAACACGATGCACTTGCCGCTACTTGATAGTTTCTACAACAACTTGGTGATTCCCACCACGCATCCACAAAAGTTAAAAAAATAATTGTACTTACTGTTGGCAACAGACAGCAAAGCTACACAATTAACATCTTGGCGATACACTGAAAATGTTTTATTTTGTTTCCACACTCATTAATATGATATTCGCAGTTTCGAACTATCAGAGTAACTAAGATCGGAAGAAAACATACTCGCCATTGGTCTTTTTGAAAGATCTGCCAAGGAGTAAAATTTTAACACATTGAGGAATACACACATTTATTGGCACTTAAGACATATTACAAGTGAGTCGCTTATATCCACTACTGCAAGAACACCGGTTCTGTTGGTGACTGTGTTAGAACTCACCATCCTCCTATTGTTCCTTGCCACATCGGACACTACTCTGTAATTTACAGCGTTCATTATTGACCGGTCATCAACTAATGAAGAGCCGAACTTATATCGACCCAATCAAATGTCCTTTATCGTATAAAACGATTTACAATCAATCATGTCTCTTTGAGTAGCTATAAAATAAAAAGGAAATCATATCGTTTGCAATATCATTGCTACTGTGGTGTGGTGTTCTTGTGAGGTCGTGTTAAACTCTAGCCGAACAAATAATGGACATCCATGCGAGTTTTGCTCTGAACAACAAACAAATTTACAAATTAGCTTTGCTCGAGCTAAACTCGAGCATAGTCTACAAAGTGTTAATGAATAATACGAATTTTAAATTTTTTATGCAATAATATCATAATGAACATAAAAATACTTTAAGTAACACCTGAAACGAACAATAACCATACGAAAAATGTTATCCACAAATGGAGAGTTTCGAACGTAAAAAAAGAAATTCGTCGACGTATGCGTTTCCTTACGTCTACGGAATAGATATTGCCACTGTAAAATAAGCGACCGTACTTTTACAAAGACATGTGCATGGTATTTTTGTCAGGAGTTTTCAGTAATTCCGTTGAAACTATGTTTTAACACCGGCAGTCAATGACAATTTACGTTAGCCCTAATAACACTGACGGTAAAAGCCACGGCTGAAGGCTGTTAAAATAGTGAAGGGCAACGTACCGTCTATTTTAGTTAATACAACTATCAGCGTTACATAAACGAATGATTCCACGCAGATAAAGAAGATGCCGTTCACGGAAGGTATTTTGCCGCATCGGAGGTGTCATTACAGACATGAACAAGACAAACAATAAAATACTTAACTCTTACACAGCCACTTAAATTAACGGTTTCAGGTGTTGCAAACAAAACTTTTTTATGAAACGTTTTGTACTGCAGTCGACAAAATACTTGTTTCTTTGTCACAGCCAATGAGCTGTAGGCTATATTTTCGGCTGCAGTTATGTGAACCAATAATGACCCAGACCAATGAGACAGTTTGCGAATCATTTACCCACAGGTGAGGTTATCGGTTAATGAGTTTCGCATTTGCAGTGCAGACCAAAATTTACCTACACTTGCGTAATGTACACAGTTGTGTACTCTGGGTCTGAATGGGTTAATGTTGAACGCATCTAGTTTCTAAGGAGAAGATTCCAGGTCCCAAAACGTCGTGAAGTGTTGCTTACATTATCTAGATTGAGTTTTCGTTGTTCTCCGGTTGCGTCTTCTGGTGAAGCCTTGCATCATCACCTGTACCTAATTATGTAGTTATTGTCTTTTCGTGCCCTTTGACATTGGTTTTTTGTTACTGCAGATTTTCATTTCTCTGTTTTTGTCGCGATTGCTTTTTTCCCCATAGACATAGACAAGGGAATAATTTTTCTAGGTTTCTGTTTTCTTTATAGCTGTGTAGTCTTATATTAGTGTTCCTTCAACTTTTCGTTTTCATTGTTGCGCCTTGTCCTGTGATTTTGATTTTGATTTTTTTATTCATTATTTCAATTTGTCACTGCGTTCATTGTGGTTATTCTCCGCCAATTTTCTTGTCCAGTTTGTTGCCTGTTGCTCGTTGCTACATGTTCTATTGACAGCTAGAGGTTTTTAGAGTTCGTTGTCATTTGTTGTTCATTGTCTGGGTTTCTTTCTGGTTTTTTGTTTCTAGGTTTTGTTGTTAGGTTTTCTTTCGGCAATGGATACAGTCAGTTTAGATGCACGCGGAAATAAACGCAAGACTTTAGATCATGCTCAAGAATGTTTTGTATTTGTTTCATTTCTGATTTGTTTTACTTTGCAAGTCTTATCTGCTAAAGCTGGCATTGGTCTCCATATTTTTTGTTTCGTTCTTCGATGAATATTTCTGAAACCCGAACCGGTTGAGAAATTTGCACAGTGATACAAGGAAAAACAGTAAAATGGTCCACGTTATTACAAGTCGTTATTTCAATTGGTAACAGTAAGAAACTCTTCTAAGGACTGTGAGCCATTAAAAGATTATATGAAAACAATGGCAGAATCACATGCTACTGGGTCAGGGATAAATCAGACTGCTTATTAGAGCAATGACCAAAAAAAAAAATAACTGAGACACAGAGTAACTTCTTGGCTGCGCTAGGATCTAGAAACGTGTCTTGTGTCTGATGGGCTACCACACTGAAAAAAAGACTTTGTTGCGCGTATAAAAATTATGTGACTGTCGTTTAACCCATTCTGAGGCAGTGTAACGGCTGTGTGAATTACATACTTGTAGGTAATTTTTGGTCTGCACTGCACATTGCGGAGCTCTATGACCAATCGATCCCACCTGTGGGTAAATGATTCTCGAACCGTCTTACTGGTCTAGGGCACAATTGGTTGGTATTACTGTAGCCCAACATATACCCTACAACTCATTGTATGTGACCACAAAACAAGTGTTGTATCGACTTAAGTACTAGGGGTACGCGGTGACTGAGCTGTTCGACTGCTCGCCTCCCACCAAGACGAACCAGGTTCAATCCCCGGACGGGTCACTCCGGATTTTTTCAAGTGGTAATCGTGCCCGACGATGCCGCAGGTGGGTGGTTTTCCTCGGGGATCTCCCGTTTCCCCCGCCCTTGCATTCCGGTGCCTCTCCATTATCACCTAATTTCACCCTTGTCGGCTCTCAAGGCCTCGTTGTTAAGTCCCGCCAAATGTCTCATCTCAATAACATAAGTACAGCACGCATCATCAAAATATTTGTTTCCAACACCCGAAACAGTAATTTAAAGTAGGTCTGAGAGGGTTAAATACTGGAGCCCGCCCCCATTGCCCGTTGAACTCACTGAAAGGCAAATCGTTTGAAAGGTTTGTGGGGAGGGGAAAGATTACACACTGGCGCGTTCCAAATGCAAATTAGGCACACGTAGAGAGCGTCAGGGAGGCGAGTTAAGCATCCGTGGCTCGCGGCCAGGCGGACGAATCGCCACGGAAAAACATCGTAGCGGTTCGTCACGCGGCTGGACTGCAACACGCGCAACCACATGTACGCCCCTGCGCCCGGGGCGGCGCCACAGAACGGCGGAGAATACAGAATCGAAAACCACCNATGTACGCCCCTGCGCCCGGGGCGGCGCCACAGAACGGCGGAGAATACAGAATCGAAAACCACCACGTGGACAGCTGCCCAGCGCCGGAGAGAAAGCCGAGCTCTCCAGAGGTACGGCCGCGGAGTAAGTAAGAATACGCGTGTGAAACCGCCGCTTTTTCACAGCCAAGGTGAGTGAAGTGAGTGAAGAGATTTGGCGGCTCTTAACAGCGAGGTCTTTAGAGCAGATGAGTGTTGTATCGGGGTAAGTAAGGAGCACCGCCGGAATGAAGGGGTGGGCAAAAAGGGCGATCCCCGAGAAAACCCGCATACCAGCGACATCGTCCGGCACGTTACCCACATGCGAAAATACGGGGGTGACCCGGCCGGGTATTTAACACGGTTTACCTTGGTGGGAGGCGAGCACGCTAACCGCTGAGCCACCGCGACCCCTCTTCCGACGAAGGTTTGTGGCAAATGACGTGATTAAAGCTGCAGGAGTGCAAGTAGTATATTGAAATCCAGCCTCGGTAGAATTATTTCCGCGAATATCTTAGACTTACATTTACCTAACGATAATCTTATTCGTTTCTCCCGAACAGCTTAATATAAGTAGATATAAAAATAAACGAATAACAAAGAAGTTTTTTATATACTTTAACTTAATTTTACAGACATGTAGAAATACATAACAATAGTTACACGCTCAAATTTTCTTCATTCGACCAAAATAATTATGATATCTGTTTTTGTAGAACATTTCCTGCAGTGAGCATTCAAGCTACATTTATTTGAATATACCACACCGCAGTTATCTCATGGGTAAGTCTTGTAAGCGATGGCGAATGGGCAGTTACTATCTTNGAAATACATAACAATAGTTACACGCTCAAATTTTCTTCATTCGACCAAAATAATTATGATATCTGTTTTTGTAGACCATTTCCTGCAGTGAGCATTCAAGCTACACTTATTTGAATATACCACACCGCAGTTATCTCATGGGTAAGTCTTGTAAGCGATGGCGAATGGGCAGTTACTATCTTCATGTCGTCTGACACTACAGCTGTTAGTAAATGTCCTGTCGCAATACTTGCACTCGCTTCCCGATGAACAACAGACATTGCCTTTGCACTTCTTGCTATGCCTATACATAGGGGCAGTGATATTTCGCGCAAAGATTTCGAGACAAGATAGAGCCCAAAGCACTGTCCAGCTTATTTGATTGGCTAAATAATGTTCTGGCACATGTTAACCGTTTGCGCACGAATCACGAATGTTCAGTGTCGGAGTTACTTAGTCCTGAGTGGCTCGGTCAAAGACNCACTCGCTTCCCGATGAACAACAGACATTGCCTTTGCACTTCTTGCTATGCCTATACATAGGGGCAGTGATATTTTGCGCAAAGATTTCGAGACAAGATAGAGCCCAAAGCACTGTCCAGCTTATTTGATTGGCTAAATAATGTTCTGGCGCNCACTTCTTGCTATGCCTATACATAGGGGCAGTGATATTTCGCGCAAAGATTTCGAGACAAGATAGAGCCCAAAGCACTGTCCAGCTTATTTGATTGGCTAAATAATGTTCTGGCACATGTTAACCGTTTGCGCACGAATCACGAATGTTCAGTGTCGGAGTTACTTAGTCCTGAGTGGCTCGGTCAAAGACGGACACGGCACCAGCAGCCAATAAAGGGATAACAACAGCTGAGGTGTGTATATAGTATTGGAGTCTACTGTGTGCTCCGATTTTTACGCGAAAAGTCAGTGGCACTACCTATACATGTTTTCATTGTGGGCAACCACCGCATCGTATTCATCGCAGTGGTAAGTCTTGAATGCAATTCTGAACATGCAATGACTAATTTCATGTTGCTGTGTATTACAGCTTTTACAAAAAGTATTTCCGCAGTAGTAACATTGCTTCCATGATGTATGATGCGAATCTTCAAGGTCCCTTGCTGTTGACGATGCAGTCAGAGTTACCGATGGTAAGTCTTCAACCATCGATTCCATCTTCATACTGTAACATCGAACGCGATCACGATAGATTAATGTAGTCTTTACGATCTGCTTTCCACCACACTCGACGACGAAGTGAAAATCATTTTGACATCATGCTCGCTTGTATGCTATTCTCAGTACATGGCATTGCGCGTTGTCTGTCTCGGGTTGCCTCAGTTGATGACTGCTGGCTATGTGCTCCAAACAACAGCATGGTTGCGGGACTGTAAAATGCTGTCTTATTATGGCGTTCGCTGTCTAGCCTGCGAAGTTGACCATCCGACCACTCATCTTCTTTGCAGTCGTGCATCTTTCAGCATCGGAGGTGACGTACTGTTCTTTATGCTGCTGCTGTTCTCTCCCGATGTATCTTACACCAGCTCCTGGAATGCGGTGTGTCTGTAACGGTAGCACTACCTTGAAAACACTCTAGCCATGGGAGGAAGCCAAGAATCTCTTTGTCCTTTTTGTAGATAGGCAGGTAGGTGTTTATAGATGGGTTGTAATTCATGTATTGCATATGCGCAAGGAATTCTTCGTCAAGTTCTGCAAGTTATTTAAGCTTTCCGTATATTACGATAGCCGATAAAATTTTCTGACCTCTAGAACAGCACGTGATCATTGTCACGACTTCCTCTCGAATGGAAAAAATTAGTTCTGTACGATAAGTGGTAATACGAAATTATTTTATAAACCTAAAAGTACAGCTGCGTATACACAGAATTCCAGCTGTACACGTCAGAAAAATGGCATCGCTTAGTAATAATATGCCAGAACGCCGTTCGCCAATCAGCGCCTGGTAACTTATTCATTGGCTGGCAGCCCAGCCAGTAGGGAATCATCCGCAGCACGCGGTAGCCAATCTCTCACATGGACTGGAACAGAGCTTTGCAAAGCCAATCAGCTAATGGGTTCACTCACATCAAAGGAACCTCTACATTCCGTTTCTGTGCACTATTCTACTCTGTGGCTATTGCTTGGTACCATTTAAGAAGGAATGTTTTTTGATCGTGCTGGGAGTAAAAATAACGTTTTAGCAGTGACGACCTTACCGCCAGCCAGTTATTTCACCTATGGTGGGGAGATCTGAAGTGTTCTGCCACTGCTGCTCGAATCATCTGTGAGTACTGAATGGCTATTAAATTTAACCGTCTCTAGATTAGTAGAACTGCATTTAGCGTATGCCGAGATGATATGACACACTTATTTACCCCTCGCTGATTTTTTATTCGCCTCGGTACAGAGTATCAATTCATAAACCACTTATGTTCATATATGCAAAATGTTTGCGATTTTCATATATGCGAGGTGGGAGGAAATGATCGTTAGCAGTGATTCATACTATAGCATGAAGGAGGTTTGATCCTCGACTGGAAAATCGTTTATTTATAATAATACCAAAGCGTAAACTAAACTTTCCGTGGGTGTACAAGGCTTTTTCTTAGGATAAACTGTAATATATTTTTCGTCTTTTTTTTAAGTGATGCGACGACATTTGTTTCAGATATAAACCTAAATATGATGTAGGCTTTTTCAATGTGTAAGTTTATCAATTCAACGAAACTGACGTGTACGTCTTTACCGTGTAAAATTACTACTTGTATTCTACGCATCGCATGTAAATCAATAAATAAATTAATGTCATTTTTTTAAACAAGTAAGAAAATTAATTATCAAAATATATTATGCATCATATGTTGTGATGAATTTGGTTATATTCGAGACGAGGATAACATTTTAATGTAGTTAAATATGAACACAATATAAATGCATGGTAAAGGCTATCAAATTCAATGTGGTGTCTAACGTATTTTGAGATGACATATCAGTCCTGAAAACATGTGCCCCTTACATAAATGCTCCGCAAATGGTTAAAAATTATGATTATAAAAGGCTTTAGGTATAGTGTAACATAGCAGTCGTTCAAGGTCGTGAGTGTTGGCATAAGTGTGAATTTGATGGTTCTATCTCAATAAGTGCCTAAATTACGGGTAACTATGCCAATAAAAGGGCAAAATTAATAATGGATCATATACCATTGGTTGGGCTTCGTATTGATCTGATATGGTATACGTTAAACATTAATCTAACTCCAACGGTTGCTGAAAGACGATCAAAAATGCCAAGTTGGTGGGCCTGACATAAGCATACAATGCTTGAAACATTACTTGAGGCAAGGCGACAACTTTCCTGTATCATTGAATCGAGCTGTTTGCATTTACTACTCATAATTGCTTTTTAAACAATAATAGCACAACTATGCGTTTAGAAAATTCAATTTGGTGCAGAACATGGTCGAATAACGAGTTTTCATGTTGCCACATTAGTTCTATTGAATCTGCCTTATGTCGCTGGATGGTAGACAAGAAAACCAGTAACTCTGGTCATGCCTGCGACCATCAAATGGTTCTCACTCCTGGCAGTCTGGTGAGATCGTCCAGAACTGCTCAGCATTGTACGGGTTTCTTCTTGTTCCGATAGTTAGTAACAAAATCTGACTATGAAATTTTATCATCTTAAATTATGTCATGCCATCCACCCTGTCTCTCACTGCTCTACTCTGGCTTGTCCTAAACTTTAGGCACGTAATCACATATTCCGACTTCCTTTTCGTAACCCCCTTTAATATACGTGTTTGTGCATACGTCACTCCATATATTATATTACATACTTACATTTTCAAGTTTTAAAAACAATAAATGAAATTAAATGTATAATTTAAATTTATAAAATTATTCGTAATCAGCTGTTGTGACGTCATTTTCGTAGTCACCTTTAAAAAAGCATATGTGCGTATATCATACGATATACATGCGTTTCCAAGTTTTAAAACAATCAAATTAATACGTAACTTTTATTTCTAAAATTATGAGTAATCAGCTGTTGTGACGTCACATTCGTGTTTACCTTAAAAATAAGTGTCTGTACTGATATAATACTACATACTTGAGTCTCCAAGTCTTTAAACAATTATCTAAATTAATTTATTTTATATACATAACTTTTATATATACGTACATAAACATAGGTTTTCACGTTATGTTGGAATTAGTCTTGAAGAATCAAGCATGGACATATAGTACTTCACATGCCTACATTGAAAACATGTTTAATGAATATCTATGTCTATATAATCGAATCAGGAAATTAGATGTCTGAAGCCCCAGGCGTTAGAAAGAGTATTTATAATTTCTTATACCATATTCGAATTATTCTCAAAGAAATGTCTTGTTGTATGCTGCATGTAAAATATAAAGCCTGGATATGTTATGTGAAAAAAAAATTTTACTTAATCGATACCTGTATGAAGTGATGCATGTTTTACATGAGCATTAATGTGCTTAGACCTATACATAAGAATGTTTTTAAAAAAATTTAAATTCTTAAAATTGTTATGAAAATAAAATTAATCCTTGTTGTATACTGTATAGCTGAATAATTATTTTTTTCGTAGGATTCTGAATTTTATGTCAATGTACATAAAGTCAAGTTTCTTCTTTTGCTGATTTCTGGAAAACCATACACCCTAAGTCAAAAATGCTTCTAAAATGTTTTTAATTTGATTTTCCACCCTTATTTCTAGGTTCATCTTAAAATTTTACTCTTCATTCTTAATAAAAGACCACCCCGAGTATGCTCAATTATGAATGGATCGATAGATACATCAATTTATTAAATTTTGATTAATATATCGGCAAGTGTGTGTGTGTGTGTGTGTGTGTGTGCACGTAGGGTTAACCGAGATGCAGGCTGCCTGAATCCAAACAGTTTTACNGACCACCCCGAGTATGCTCAATTATGAATGGATCGATAGATACATCAATTTATTAAATTTTGATTAATATATCGGCAAGTGTGTGTGTGTGTGTGTGTGTGTGTGCACGTAGGGTTAACCGAGATGCAGGCTGCCTGAATCCAAACAGTTTTACATTAACACAAACGTTCAGGACTACTATTTTTTTATTTTAATCATTTACAATGCAATATTTAGTGCCCTCAGTAAAATTTCTTAGTACGTTTGTAAAAATACCTATTGATTATAAGTAGGGGCTGTGATATTTCACAAAAATATTTCGAGACAAGCTACAGTCCAAAGCGCTGTAGGGTCATCCAGCTTCTTTGATTGGCTAAAAAATGTTCTGGCCCGTGTTAACCGTTTGCGCACGAATCACGANGACCACCCCGAGTATGCTCAATTATGAATGGATCGATAGATACATCAATTTATTAAATTTTGATTAATATATCGGCAAGTGTGTGTGTGTGTGTGTGTGTGTGTGCACGTAGGGTTAACCGAGATGCAGGCTGCCTGAATCCAAACAGTTTTACATTAACACAAACGTTCAGGACTACTATTTTTTTATTTTAATCATTTACAATGCAATATTTAGTGCCCTCAGTAACATTTCTTAGTACGTTTGTAAAAATACCTATTGCTTATAAGTAGGGGCTGTGATATTTCACAAAAATATTTCGAGACAAGCTACAGTCCAAAGCACTGTAGGGTCATCCAGCTTCTTTGATTGGCTAAAAAATGTTCTGGCCCGTGTTAACCGTTTGCGCACGAATCACGAAGGTTCAGTGTCGGAGTTACTTAGTCCTGAGTGGCTTGGTCAAAGACGGACACGGCACCAGCAGCCAATGGATGTATAACAACAGCTGAGGTGAGTATATAGTATTGAAGTCTATAGTATGCTCCAATTTTTACGCGATATGTCACTGACCCTTATTATAAGGCATGCAACTTTAGTGAAATTGTTTACAATGAGGTCGAAATCGTTTTTGGGCACTACACAAGTCTATAAATAAGCTGCTTGCCAACAAACTTTGAGATCCTTCAGTCATAGGTATTCCTATGAAATTCACTATGGCGTCGGGGGATATACACATACAATAGCTGTTTCTAATATCACAGATGAATTCACATTTAAAATACACTCCTGTAGATATGTACACATTATATTACGTATCTGAGTTTTAAAAGTATAATATAAGTAAATAAAATATTTATTTATAAATATATTCGTACCCGACATCGTATTCGTAAAAATTTACTATATGGTCTTGACCTAGGTCATGGGTGAAACTTATAATTAGAATTTTGTTACTATAAATTCGAGGGTTGGAAAATGGTGGCCGTATCTGTACATAAAAAGACTTAAGGAATATTTCATTTTTCATCTCGGATAGACTTGCACTTGGGTAATACGTTCCAATTTCCATGTGCCTAACTCCGGCAGTCATTGAATGATGTCCAACTGTGCATTTAAGTTCCTAGCTGTCTGGTATAGGCATAATGCACTCAAAACATGTTCTGAGGTAAGGTTACCACTGTCCTATTTCTGTCCCTATGCCTACTAAAGTCAATGTCGTATATAATATGTTAAATTCTGTATTTTTAGTGCCTTGTCAACATGTTAACAGGTTATTTTGATATATAATTTTGGTCGTGAATAAATATACCCATAGTAGAAAGTTATCAGTAATGTGTATTGGTGGAAATTTTACTTTAAAATTATAAATCAAAGGTTTAGTAATTATTTTCCTTTGCGGAAATTTTTTACGCTTTCGGTGTTTTGAGAGTTCGAATCATGTTCAAGATCGGGGTCAAGGATTAGGTCTTTGTAAGAGTCATTAGAACTCTCTTTCTCCCAGGTAGAAAAAAAATCCCCTGCGTGGATTAAATTAAATATGGCGGCCATCACTCAGGATTAATAAAACAAGATCCCTGTCGTACAGATTGGCAAGGATCCAGATATATTGGTGAAATCGGTGACATTCAATGTGGCCGCTGACATAGCGGAACGAAACAGCCAAGTAGTTTAATCATAATCCATTTATCGCATGCCAGTTCAAAAATGATTTTCAAAGGTATAACATATTTACGTCGTGTTAATTATATGTGCAAATTGAACATAGGTGACTAGCCGTTATTTTAGCATTTCTGAAATCAACCACTAAAAAATATCTTTGTCCATAGATGCAANTGAACATAGGTGACTAGCCGTTATTTTAGCATTTCTGAAATCAACCACTAAAAAATATCTTTGTCCATAGATGCAATTATTTTAATGAAAACGTTAACGATAGTAATACAATATGGATATTGTCAGTAACGTTGCAGCGATTTGCGAAAAGCAGCTTCATGTCCTTGCGAATGAATAAAAATTTAATATCTAAAGTAATCTGTGGCTCATAATTTTTCTCAACATAATATATCCTAGTGGAGTGGTGCTGTTTTGGGAGGCGTGCTGTCTGAAGGAGAAATTGATTAAAAATTAGCGATATGTTTTACAGCACTGTAGAGCAATGTAATAATTTGCTATGTGTTTGCGTTTGTTTAAATAGGAGTTAGTTAATGGTTTGAGCGTGGTAGCTCGCAGTTGGAAAACCTGCGTGTGGCGCAGTTCGAGAGTGCTTAATGATACAGAAGCAAAACTCATCGAGCGAGGAGTTGCAGTGGTAAACCACATGACTCGCATTCGGGAAGACACGAATTCGATTCCCGAGCTTGATTTTGGTTTCCTGTGCTTTTCTCAGATCACTTCACGCGAAAGCTGGGATCGTCCCTACACACAGACCACGGGCGATTCCTCCTCCGGCTTCCTGCTTCACTGAGCAATTGCTCCATCTCATAATCTGTTAGCCGCGAAAGAGGTGTGAACACATGTAATGAACATTCTTCGCAGGACTTATAACCAGGAATGTAGGGGTTTACAAAGACCGGTTACTACTGTTAAACGCTGCAGCGAAATCTATACAGTGGACACAACTCAGCAGCATCGTGAGTTGAGTGAGTTGAGTGAGCGTAGAGATTTTGGCTGCTCTTGACATCGAGGTCTTGAGAGCCGATGATGGCGAAGCTAGATGAGTATGAAGCAGCGCCAGGATGAAAGGGCGGAGAAAACGGGAGACCCCCGAGGAAACCCGCCGACCAGCGGCATGGTCCGGCACGATTCCTACATGTGAACATCCGGTATTAAACCCAGTTCGCCTTAGTGGGAGGCGAGCAGGCTAACCACTCAGCCGCCGCGGCCGTACCTTGTTTTNTCGAATTAGTGTTTGTAGTTTTCAAGGCTGAACTTTTTGAGCCTGTAAGTAGTCTGATTTCGGAATGTGGGCCTTAGTTCTGTGGTTTTTGAATGTTTTTTTTTGTAGGTTGTTCGAATGGTTTAAATATTTATAAACGGGAAGTTACTTTGAATACGTGTTCGAAATCTCTCATTGTCCTACCTCACGACTACTTGGTCATTACACTTAAGGAGTGTGTCTAGAGCACGTACAGTTTGACAAGACGATAAATAAACACTCTTATTGACGACGTAAAATATAAATAAAAAGTAATACTACAACAAGTAACGTAGACTTCCAGTTATGTAAATACAACGTGTTTCTAAAACATGGTGACAAACTTCGGCAGTGTATTCCTGACGAAAATATACAAGACTAAAATGTAAGTACCACATTTCTTGTCGAGTGATCAATAAGGGAGCTGTGCACAACTGAAAAATTATAATTTAATTTGCCTTACCCTGTATTGTGGTTTGCCTACCTGATATGCAACACAAGTTCTGTTTAATGTTTAAAATTAATTATCTCACAATCGTTTTACCCGAGAGTGATCCAACAAAACGGCCTTTTCTTGTTAATTTAGACATGCTGAATTCGAGTTTTCCTCTAAGAACTGCTTAAAAATTGTCATGCTCATATGAGGCGCCAACTGTCATTTCCAAAATGAAGTGGTTTTTAGAAGTGAAAGATCTCCTTTATACATCCACCGTTCACTGATTGGTTACTTAATCACAAGTGGTTTTTTGATATTTTTAACCGAACGAATTTTAAAAATTAAATCTTGGGCACATAGCTGCCTTAATAATCACTTCAGGGAATGAGATGTACATATGTTTTCATCTTACATTTTCGTAAGGAATTGCCTGCCAAATGTGTCCCCGTGTTTGGGAAACTCCTGGTGTATACATAAAATTCCCTTATTTTTAAGTCCTTCATTTCTCTACAAAAAGAACGAGTGCGTCGGTTTTCGGAGGAGACGTAAATGCGAGAAAGAAGTCGGTTCGAATATTACGTCCTAGTGGCGTGTACGGATTTCTGTTTCGAAAATTGCGTGCGGCTTGATGTAAGACCTCTCATTAGCGAAGATTACAATTTGGCATGGCAGGAACGCGAGGGTCGTGTGGGTGCGTTCACGTCTGTGTCACGGAAGTTTATGGCCTGTACTCGGGTAATTGTGCCCCGGATTATAAGTGCCCGCGAATGACCTCTTCTTAAAGGATGGTCCACGCTAGACAAATGGACGGCGCGTGCGTGCCATATCCCGTACTTAATTATTTCCGTCTCCACCCGAAACCATTTTGCTCCTGCGCGACTTCGATCCCTAAACGGTTATTTTTATCGCTTCATTTTTACTCACACAAGGATTTGAGAGGGAGAAGGGGGTGGTTTGGGACGTCCGCGCCTTTCAAAAGCGTAATTGAAATATCCTGGGTGTGTGTGTGTGTGTGTACGCTTGTGAGATCGTCGCCCGTAATATATTTCTGGTAAACGAACGGCTGGTCCCCCCCAAACCGATGGACATTTAGACCCGCTGCGAACGTATCGCAATTTGCGGATTTGCGGTCTGCGAAACTGTCCCGCATATTTTGTTTTGTTTTAAAGCTTTGAGCTTATTAAAAAGGATGTTTAACCCCGAGCTTTTTCTCTTTGAGCACTTTCCGTGTTTTTTTTCTTTCCTGCGGGTCGTCCCGACTTTTAATTGTTGGTTCTCGTTCATCTCGGCGGACCGCGTGCGGTCANTTTTTTTTCTTTCCTGCGGGTCGTCCCGACTTTTAATTGTTGGTTCTCGTTCATCTCGGCGGACCGCGTGCGGTCATAGCCGTGCCCCTACACACACACACACACACACACACATGCACGCGATCTGCGTAACTCCAATCGCGCCTTGCGGCTGCCTCCACTCGCGGCATTCGTTACGTCTTGTAAACAAATAAACGAGTCCGTTCACCTGAAAGGCTCCGCAGCCCGCGGTTTCGAAACATATTCCTCCCCCTATCATCCCCCCCCCCCAAAGAGC